>JAYKKM010000008.1:315000-558527 GCA_035772405.1 Chrysogorgia sp. JL179-B06
ATACATATATATATATACTGTTTATATAGAGAGAGAGAGCGCCATAAGGCGAGTGCAATTTGGCACAATTTCAAATATCACGAGTAGTTTAAATTCTTAATAGCGCTCCGTCGAGATGACGTCAGCATCGATGTTTGTCCGCTTTTACCCATAATTCTTGCGGCCATAACAAAAGAAAATAGCTCATTTGCAATCATTTGTGAGTCAAATTTGGTTTGTTTGTCCGCTTTTTGAGCTACTAATAGCAGCCAGACTCTACGCTATTCTACGAGCAATATCATATGATTACTTGTAATTTATTATATCCATAACAAAATTTGATCCGCCACTTTATTTGTATTGTGAAAATCATTAAAAATACTGCAGTATACAATTAATAAAATAATTGTACTCCTCTCAACTAATCAGAATGCAGTAATCTTGTCATTCATATAATAATTATGAATATAAACATTTTACATGTATATTTACGTTTGAAGAAATATTGCACCACAGAAAATTCTGATTTAGATGCCCCATGCATACACTGAAAGTCATTATTTAGTAATTCACGAAGAAAAGATAAAGGAAATCAGTGGCATGACGGTGATACAACATTCTGCTGATTTACAGAAACTTTTCCTTCGATTTCCTCGGCTAAAATGGCTTGAATCTTCAATATTGTTGATAAACATAAAATTGAATTGAAATTGAAAAAACTTTATTTAGGCAGGATAACCCATTTAGCTAAGGCTGGTATTCAGAGAGGCTTGGATGTACAACATTCGCGTCCGTGTTATAATTGGATGTACAATATCTCGCCTTCGACTCGAGTTTGTATACTGATCTGATACAACACGGCCGCTTATGTTGTAAATAGTACGTAAAATTCGGTAAGATGAGACTGCGGAACAGGTGCTACGACTAAAAGTACACTGATTCGTCATTTTGGTGCCAATTCATGTTTGCGTTATGTTGTCGGCTGACGTGATCAAGTGGTAGTCATTGGTCATTTCTTCGCTACAAGATTTTCATCGAAACCGTCAAATGGACGATCACTATATTATGACTTTATCACGACAAGATGTCGCAAGAGATTGCTTAAAACGCTTTATGGATACATTAAATCTTCTCTCTGTTGAATATTGATTTCAACGCGTCTGTATAGAAGAGTGCATGTCTATCACTCCGCGAAACAGGTATAGAAGTCGTTTGAAGTGAGAGGCCGATAGCTGCATGTACGAAGGTGTGATGTCTCTCGGCAGTGATTAGAGAAAAGAACGGCGTCAGAAAACTGACTCATTTGGCTGACTGTACGTTGTGACTGTTGTCTCAATAGCTCAATGCCAGTGGGAAGAGCGCTGGTACGTTAAGCTTAGAGATCTTAGGTTTAATTCCCGGTTGCAGGGGAAGTCAGATAAATTTTCAAAACTCTTTATGAATATTTTAAATCCCTTCTCTGTTAAATATTTAAATGCTTCTGTATACAAGAGTTGTACAGATATAAAAGTCGTTCGATGTGAGAGGCTCACCTCTACGTGAAGTGAACATGCGATGTTTCACGCGGTGCAGTGATTGGGGAAAAGAACCAGGGGCGGATTTAGCGTAGGTCAAACCGGTCATGCGACTGATGTAATTTTTTGCTAGCATAAAAAATTCCGAATCGACCTTCAGCAGTCGCTGTAAAAATTGCGCAATTACAACAAGGTCCAGTTGTTTCATAATCATTCGTGATTTTATTCGTAATTCATCGGCACTGACGGCACAGACTCTCTCGCCCGCGTCTTTCCCGCGGAGGTGGTACAAATAACAATGTGAGCATGAGTCTTCAGTCTTCTTCTTCTCAGCGGTCTTCCGCATGAGCTTTGACCGATCTGAGTCATTTTCCAGCTATTTGATTGGTCAATACACCGATCTCCATGGTGATCGGCCAATTTGACCGATCTGCGGGGCGTTCTGACCGGTCTTGGTGATCAGGGTCTCATACATGAGCCACCTGATTGGTTAATTCAGACAAATACAGTGTTCTTATTCGCTACTCCATTTGACCGATCTTGACCAATTCACAGCGTGTGGTATCCATCAGTTTACTTGGCTCGCGGTATTTACGAAACTGTTCTATCAGGGTTTGAAAGAAACGATGAACATTGTCTGCAAGAAGTGTACGATGATCTGGTGAGGCAAATCAACGTTTCGCGCAAGAGTTCTGTCGACGAACTACTCCGTGCGGTAAACAGCACTTCAAGCTTTCTTAGCAGGAATTTTGGCGCAGAGAAACTAATCCAAAAGATGTCCGCGATCGGAAAGGCAAGGGTTGTACAGGCCACGGCGATCATGTAAATGTATATATATATATTGATTGATAAACTACCGTCTTACTAGTCTTAAACTAGTGTATTGATAATCTAGTATTGCTATTGGGAATTGTGCGTCTCTGGCCGTAATCGTTGCTCAATTACCATATAACATATATTTACATATATACCGTCGACAAAACGACGATTAAGATTAAGCTATATTCGATTCGAGTTTACCGGTTCCGTGTAACCTATATTTAAGCGTTTCGTATTGACTTTAACAAGGTTTAAACTTCATATTGACCGATTGTTGTTGAACCTCGTTGTCTGGTGTATGAAATACGACCTGGCTATTCATTGCTTTTGACAGGAAGTTGAGAATAAATAATTCATGTTTTATCAAAGTTCGAATTGGACAAAAAAACTTTAAAAAAAATAATAAAATGTTTCATAAAAACATGTTTGAAAACATTAAATCAAATGCTCAAAAGTGCTGTTAGATCGCGGGAAATGCCATTTCAGAGACCCAAATTCAAAAATTTTCCGGGGGAGAATCCCCCCGTACCCCCCTACATATGTGTACCCCGCCATTTTGACTAACGTATGAAAATTCCTAGATCCGCCCCTGAAAAGAACAGTGTCCAAACATTATCTGACTGTCCTTAACGTATCTCAATCATGGATGAGTGGGAATAGCGATGGTACGTCAAGCCCTGAGCCAGATTAAGGCGGGGACCGGATGGGACGGCAGCTCCATAGGCCCTGGAGAAAAATGGGCCCTTTTGTCACCAGACTTAAAAAATATGGTTTTAGCGAGTAAGCGTATACTTTCATAAACATCTTGTATCGATTGCAATTGTCGACAGAGATTTACAACATTGATCTGTGAAACATAAAAACAGATTTTTATATAACAATCAAAAACGATCCATATAGACTCTAATGTCTCCACCAGTTCCAGGCCCAATACACCCTTAATCCAGCTCTGGTTAAGCCTTGGTCCGAATCCCTGTAGGGACACCCAGATAAATTTTCAAAAATGAATACAGAATGATTACACCAGAATTATGATATTAGGAAACAACTTGTCAAGAAAGATTTACATATGTCTAAAATCCAGATATACATCAGCTGGCCACATCAATTATAGTGACACCGACTAATGGCGATATGGATGTTTCTTCAAGGCATGAATGTTTCTTATTATTAATTGTCTCTGTCACATCCTGCATCACTTCTATAAAGCAATTTCAACTAGGAGCGGTCAGGCATACAGTACATAAGCGACGAAAACAAACTACAGTTTCACTTGAAATCAGCTGAAAAGATGCTCATGTTGTTTGAAGGAGGACAGGTCAAGTGCGATCATCAATTGTTATTGCTTCTTTTCTTGAATATTATAACTGATGTTCTTCCAGATAGTACGGTGAGTACAAATATTACTTCTTTTTTTTGCGACTTGGAATATTTGTATAGAAAAATACTTTAATTAATTTAGAAATGTTTCAATGCTTGCGACGGTTATCATTCATGATTAGAAAATGGAAAGTCGGCCCCATCTGTACACATGCACGTTTAATCTCTGCTTCGATCCCTGTCCGGGACTCAAAAACATTTTCTGAGAGTGAGGATTTGCACTTGATAATGTATCGTTTGTCTACTCCTTCCATATACAGCAGTTTATATATTAACACACGCAAGCATTACTGATGTATAGTGAATGCCGTATATAGTGTGTGTGACTGTATAATAGTTAGAAACCCACAGCAGGGCTCTATAAAACACGAGATGATAGCCGAGTGTTGTAAAGCCGATAAACTGCCCGTACTGCAAGGTTTTTAAATGTCTTCTAAACAGAATCATTTCATACGTTCATTCAGTCGTAGTAATTCTACAAATTAACGTTAAAAACCAAGGGTAAATTTAGAGCGAGTTTATATCACATATGGCGCCGGCGATATGGAACCATATAAGTGTTTCAGTTTACGCCTTAAAAATGAACTTCCACCCGCTCAATTTTGCCTGGTCTGAAATTTTTGAGCATTTACATGGGACATTTCAGCCCCGAACTGGAATTTTCAGCCTGGGCAGCAGCTAAAATTTTAGCCATATAATCGTAACGTCAATTTTTAAGGGGTTTGTTTATATTTGGCGTTTCCCTCAAAATTGATATTGAACCTTTAAGGTCGGGTGACACGTGCGATTTTTTTCTCGCGCCGGCAACGCAACGGGTCAAATTTCATTGCGTTTACACGAGCAATGATAGCTTAGCCGCGTCGAATTTTAACATGAAAAAACAGGGAACTAGTGTTTTGCCAACATCACACCAACATGGCGTCGAAGAAAGAACTCGTGGTCATAGCAATGCTTTTGTTGGAAGAGGATGACGAAGAGGATATAAAAGAAGAAAAACGTATTTGGAGCCGACCCTGGCTTCTTGAGAGAAACAACAAAGGTTATAGTTAGCTTCTTCCTGATTTAGCTGCCCACGACACACCAGGATTTGAGAAATTTATGCGAATGGATTTTGAACATTTCAAAAAGATAGTTGATAACCTATCTGAAACGTTTTATAAGAAAGACACAGTAATGCGTGAATCAATCAACCAAGCAGAAATACTTGTCCATTTTAGAAACAGAAAGAAACGAGCCTGCGCTACAGCACACTGGCCATACAAAAGCGAATTTTATTGGCTGGCTTAAAATAATCATTGCGTTTCCTGCTGAAACAATGCCTGGGTAATTTCACATTTCAAATTTCCGCAACGATTGCCGAACGCATCGGGTTACAATTGCGTTACCGCGCCAGATATGCGACACGTGCAATTTCATCACTCGCGCCGGCAACGCAATGAAATTTGATCCGTTGCGTTGCCGGCCCGAGAAAAAAATCGCACGTGTCACCCGACCTTTAGCAAGTAAGTAGGTAAGCTACTAAGCTAACATTGAACATGAAGTTGAGCTTTTCTGCCTGAAAAGAGTGTTATAAGAAGCTGTTATGTTCCTAAATGTGGATAATATATCAAACTACCATTCGCTCCTTCGCCACCTTTGACGCGGAATACTCGCTTTCGAACTGTCGCAAATCTATTCCGTTAACGTTTGTTGACATATGGAGTCCCCCACGTTTGAAATATCACACATGCGCAGAACGAACTTTACGGCACCTTTAAGTAAGAGTACTTACGTATATTAATGGGCTACGTTTCGGTCGATGTGTCCTTCTTCGAGTCCTTAGTCTGTAGCTAATTAATAATAAATATGAAGCTTAGTAAGCAAGCTCCAAAATTGCGACGTTCCAAATCATGAAATAAGAAAACTTATATTTATTTCATTTTTAGTTACAGTGTGTTTTAATATTTTTTTATGATTTTATATTGATCAGTTCCAGTTGTAAAGTGCTTAAAGTAATAATTTAAACACGAGTAAGTGTTCTTCCTCTGATTTCTTTGATCTACGGGAGTTTGAACTTGCTTCTCAAAGGAACCTGTATTTTCAGAAAAATATCGATATGAAAGTTGGCCAAATATAAAATCTTCCTCCTATTTTAATAAGTTTTTGAACTCTGATGCGAAAGCAGCGATTAGGAAACGTCACATGACCAACGAATGTTGATATTAAATAAGAGTTAGAATTTGAAGGTTGTCTACTTTTTATTATTGGGATTTTAGCGTGGAAATAGTATACAGTATATTGTTCATATTGGCTACATAAATAAGATTTTAAAAAGTTCTTGCTGTGCTTACCTACAGTGACTCAATAGTAAGGAACAACGATAAAATCGTTCAGGTATTATCATATAGACCTTGGTCAAAAATGGCCGCTGAATTATTATTCTTTATACAGTATATGCATATAAATTAGCCCTTATGAACTAGTATGTCGAAATTGAAAAGGAGGTCATAAGGACCAATTTATATATGCATATAAAATAATTTTAAATTGTCGGCCATTTATCAATAAAATCTATATATGGATGCCGTATTATTTCAATATAATAATCTATATATGGATGCCGTATTATTTCAATATAATAATCTATATATGGATGCCGTATTATTTCAATATAATAATCTATATATGGATGCCGTATTATTTCAATATAATAATCTATATATGGATGACGTATTATTTCAATATAATAATCTATATATATGGATGCCGTATTATTTCAATATAATAATCTATATATGGATGACGTATTATTTCAATATAATAATCTATATATGGATGCCGTATTATTTCAATATAATAATCTATATATGGATGCCGTATTATTTCAATATAATAATCTATATATGGATGACGTATTATTTCAATATAATAATCTATATATGGATGCCGTATTATTTCAATATAATAATCTATATATGGATGCCGTATTATTTCAATATAATAATCTATATATATGGATGCCGTATTATTTCAATATAATAATCTATATATGGATGCCGTATTATTTCAATATAATAATCTATATATATGGATGCCGTATTATTTCAATATAATAATCTATATATGGATGCCGTATTATTTCAATATAATAATCTATATATGGATGCCGTATTATTTCAATATAATAATCTATATATGGATGCCGTATTATTTCAATATAATAATCTATATATGGATGCCGTATTATTTCAATATAATAATCTATATATATGGATGCCGTATTATTTCAATATAATAATCTATATATGGATGCCGTATTATTTCAATATAATAATCTATATATGGATGCCGTATTATTTCAATATAATAATCTATATATGGATGCCGTATTATTTCAATATAATAATCTATATATGGATGCCGTATTATTTCAATATAATAATCTATATATATGGATGCCGTATTATTTCAATATAATAATCTATATATGGATGCCGTATTATTTCAATATAATAATCTATATATGGATGCCGTATTATTTCAATATAATAATCTATATATGGATGCCGTATTATTTCAATATAATAATCTATATATGGATGCCGTATTATTTCAATATAATAATCTATATATGGATGCCGTATTATTTCAATATAATAATCTATATATGGATGCCGTATTATTTCAATATAATAATCTATATATGGATGCCGTATTATTTCAATATAATAATCTATATATGGATGACGTATTATTTCAATATAATAATCTATATATGGATGCCGTATTATTTCAATATAATAATCTATATATATGGATGCCGTATTATTTCAATATAATAATCTATATATGGATGCCGTATTATTTCAATATAATAATCTATATATGGATGCCGTATTATTTCAATATAATAATCTATATATATGGATGCCGTATTATTTCAATATAATAATCTATATATGGATGCCGTATTATTTCAATATAATAATCTATATATGGATGCCGTATTATTTCAATATAATAATCTATATATGGATGCCGTATTATTTCAATATAATAATCTATATATGGATGCCGTATTATTTCAATATAATAATCTATATATGGATGCCGTATTATTTCAATATAATAATCTATATATGGATGCCGTATTATTTCAATATAATAATCTATATATGGATGCCGTATTATTTCAATATAATAATCTATATATGGATGCCGTATTATTTCAATATAATAATCTATATATGGATGCCGTATTATTTCAATATAATAATCTATATATGGATGCCGTATTATTTCAATATAATAATCTATATATGGATGCCGTATTATTTCAATATAATAATCTATATATGGATGACGTATTATTTCAATATAATAATCTATATATGGATGCCGTATTATTTCAATATAATAATCTATATATGGATGCCGTATTATTTCAATATAATAATCTATATATATGGATGCCGTATTATTTCAATATAATAATCTATATATGGATGCCGTATTATTTCAATATAATAATCTATATATGGATGCCGTATTATTTCAATATAATAATCTATATATGGATGACGTATTATTTCAATATAATAATCTATATATGGATGCCGTATTATTTCAATATAATAATCTATATATATGGATGACGTATTATTTCAATATAATAATCTATATATGGATGACGTATTATTTCAATATAATAATCTATATATGGATGCCGTATTATTTCAATATAATAATCTATATATGGATGCCGTATTATTTCAATATAATAATCTATATATGGATGCCGTATTATTTCAATATAATAATCTATATATATGGATGCCGTATTATTTCAATATAATAATCTATATATGGATGCCGTGTTATTTCAATATAATAATCTATATATGGATGCCGTATTATTTCAATATAATAATCTATATATGGATGACGTATTATTTCAATATAATAATCTATATATGGATGACGTATTATTTCAATATAATAATCTATATATGGATGCCGTATTATTTCAATATAATAATCTATATATGGATGCCGTATTATTTCAATATAATAATCTATATATGGATGCCCTATTATTTCAATATAATAATCTATATATGGATGACGTATTATTTCAATATAATAATCTATATATGGATGCCGTATTATTTCAATATAATAATCTATATATGGATGCCGTATTATTTCAATATAATAATCTATATATGGATGCCGTATTATTTCAATATAATAATCTATATATGGATGCCGTATTATTTCAATATAATAATCTATATATATGGATGCCGTATTATTTCAATATAATAATCTATATATGGATGCCGTGTTATTTCAATATAATAATCTATATATGGATGCCGTATTATTTCAATATAATAATCTATATATATTGATGACGTATTATTTCAATATAATAATCTATATATGGATGCCGTATTATTTCAATATAATAATTTGTATATGGATGACGTATTATTTCAATATAATAATCTATATATGGATGACGTATTATTTCAATATAATAATCTATATATATGGATGCCGTATTATTTCAATATAATAATCTATATATGGATGCCGTATTATTTCAATATAATAATATATATATGGATGCCGTATTATTTCAATATAATAATCTATATATGGATGCCGTATTATTTCAATATAATAATCTATATATGGATGCCCTATTATTTCAATATAAATAATCTATATATATGGATGCCGTATTATTTCAATATAATAATCTATATATGGATGACGTATTATTTCAATATAATAATCTATATATATGGATGACGTATTATTTCAATATAATAATCTATATATATGGATGACGTATTATTTCAATATAATAATCTATATATGGACGACGTATTATTTCAATATAATAATCTATATATATGGATGACGTATTATTTCAATATAATAATCTATATATGGATGCCCTATTATTTCAATATAATAATCTATATATGGATGCCGTATTATTTCAATATAATAATCTATATATGGATGACGTATTATTTCAATATAATAATCTATATATGGATGACGTATTATTTCAATATAATCTATATATGGATGCCGTATTATTTCAATATAATAATCTATATATGGATGACGTATTATTTCAATATAATAATCTATATATGGATGACGTATTATTTCAATATAATAATATATATATGGATGCCGTATTATTTCAATATAATAATCTATATATGGATGCCGTATTATTTCAATATAATAATCTATATATGGATGCCCTATTATTTCAATATAAATAATCTATATATATGGATGCCGTATTATTTCAATATAATAATCTATATATGGATGACGTATTATTTCAATATAATAATCTATATATGGATGACGTATTATTTCAATATAATAATCTATATATATGGATGACGTATTATTTCAATATAATAATCTATATATGGACGACGTATTATTTCAATATAATAATCTATATATATGGATGACGTATTATTTCAATATAATAATCTATATATGGATGCCCTATTATTTCAATATAATAATCTATATATATGGATGCCGTATTATTTCAATATAATAATCTATATATGGATGACGTATTATTTCAATATAATAATCTATATATGGATGACGTATTATTTCAATATAATAATCTCTATATGGATGCCGTATTATTTCAATATAATAATCTATATATGGATGACGTATTATTTCAATATAATAATCTATATATGGATGACGTATTATTTCAATATAATAATCTATATATGGATGCCGTATTATTTCAATATAATAATCTATATATGGATGACGTATTATTTCAATATAATAATCTATATATATGGATGCCGTATTATTTCAATATAATAATCTATATATGGATGACGTATTATTTCAATATAATAATCTATATATGGATGCCGTATTATTTCAATATAATAATCTATATATGGATGCCGTATTATTTCAATATAATAATCTATATATGGATGCCGTATTATTTCAATATAATAATCTATATATATGGATGCCGTATTATTTCAATATAATAATCTATATATGGATGCCGTGTTATTTCAATATAATAATCTATATATGGATGCCGTATTATTTCAATATAATAATCTATATATGGATGACGTATTATTTCAATATAATAATCTATATATGGATGACGTATTATTTCAATATAATAATCTATATATATGGATGCCGTATTATTTCAATATAATAATCTATATATGGATGCCGTATTATTTCAATATAATAATCTATATATGGTGCCCTATTATTTCAATATAATAATCTATATATGGATGACGTATTATTTCAATATAATAATCTATATATGGATGCCGTATTATTTCAATATAATAATCTATATATGGATGCCGTATTATTTCAATATAATAATCTATATATGGATGCCGTATTATTTCAATATAATAATCTATATATGGATGCCGTATTATTTCAATATAATAATCTATATATATGGATGCCGTATTATTTCAATATAATAATCTATATATGGATGCCGTGTTATTTCAATATAATAATCTATATATGGATGCCGTATTATTTCAATATAATAATCTATATATATTGATGACGTATTATTTCAATATAATAATCTATATATGGATGCCGTATTATTTCAATATAATAATCTATATATGGATGACGTATTATTTCAATATAATAATCTATATATGGATGACGTATTATTTCAATATAATAATCTATATATATGGATGCCGTATTATTTCAATATAATAATCTATATATGGATGCCGTATTATTTTAATATAATAATATATATATGGATGCCGTATTATTTCAATATAATAATCTATATATGGATGCCATATTATTTCAAAATAATAATCTATATATGGATGCCGTATTATTTCAATATAATAATCTATATATGGATGCCGTATTATTTCAATATAATAATCTATATATGGATGCCGTATTATTTCAATATAATAATCTATATATGGATGACGTATTATTTCAATATAATAATCTATATATGGATGACGTATTATTTCAATATAATAATCTATATATGGATGCCGTATTATTTCAATATAATAATCTATATATGGATGCCCTATTATTTCAATATAATAATCTATATATGGATGCCGTATTATTTCAATACAATAATTTATATATATGGATGACGTATTATTTCAATATAATAATCTATATATGGATGCCGTGTTATTTCAATATAATAATCTATATATGGATGCCGTATTATTTCAATATAATAATCTATATATGGATGACGTATTATTTCAATATAATAATCTATATATGGATGACGTATTATTTCAATATAATAATCTATATATGGATGACGTATTATTTCAATATAATAATCTATATATGGATGCCGTATTATTTCAATATAATAATCTATATATGGATGACGTATTATTTCAATATACTAATCTATATATGGATGCCGTATTATTTCAATATAATAATCTATATATATGGATGCCGTATTATTTCAATATAATAATCTATATATGGATGCCGTATTATTTCAATATAATAATCTATATATGGATGCCGTATTATTTCAATATAATAATCTATATATGGATGACGTATTATTTCAATATAATAATCTATATATGGATGCCGTATTATTTCAATATAATAATCTATATATGGATGCCGTATTATTTCAATATAATAATCTATATATGGATGACGTATTATTTCAATATAATAATCTATATATGGATGACGTATTATTTCAATATAATAATCTATATATGGATGACGTATTATTTCAATATAATCATCTATATATGGATGCCGTATTATTTCAATATAATAATTCTATATGGATGCCGTATTATTTCAAAATAATAATCTATATATGGATGCCGTATTATTTCAATATAATAATCTATATATGGATGCCGTATTATTTCAATATAATAATCTATATATGGATGCCGTATTATTTCAATATAATAATCTATATATATGGATGCCGTATTATTTCAATATAATAATCTATATATGGATGCCGTATTATTTCAATATAATAATCTATATATGGATGCCGTATTATTTCAATATAATAATCTATATATGGATGACGTATTATTTCAATATAATAATCTATATATGGATGCCGTATTATTTCAATATAATAATCTATATATGGATGCCGTATTATTTCAATATAATAATCTATATATGGATGACGTATTATTTCAATATAATAATCTATATATGGATGACGTATTATTTCAATATAATAATCTATATATGGATGACGTATTATTTCAATATAATAATCTATATATGGATGCCGTATTATTTCAATATAATAATCTATATATGGATGCCGTATTATTTCAAAATAATAATCTATATATGGATGCCGTATTATTTCAATATAATAATCTATATATGGATGCCGTATTATTTCAATATAATAATCTATATATGGATGCCGTATTATTTCAATATAATAATCTATATATGGATGACGTATTATTTCAATATAATAATCTATATATGGATGACGTATTATTTCAATATAATAATCTATATATGGATGCCGTATTATTTCAATATAATAATCTATATATGGATGCCCTATTATTTCAATATAATAATCTATATATGGATGCCGTATTATTTCAATACAATAATTTATATATATGGATGACGTATTATTTCAATATAATAATCTATATATGGATGCCGTGTTATTTCAATATAATAATCTATATATGGATGCCGTATTATTTCAATATAATAATCTATATATGGATGACGTATTATTTCAATATAATAATCTATATATGGATGACGTATTATTTCAATATAATAATCTATATATGGATGACGTATTATTTCAATATAATAATCTATATATGGATGCCGTATTATTTCAATATAATAATCTATATATGGATGACGTATTATTTCAATATACAATCTATATATGGATGCCGTATTATTTCAATATAATAATCTATATATGGATGCCGTATTATTTCAATATAATAATCTATATATGGATGCCGTATTATTTCAATATAATAATCTATATATGGATGCCGTATTATTTCAATATAATAATCTATATATGGATGACGTATTATTTCAATATATAATAATCTATATATGGATGCCGTATTATTTCAATATAATAATCTATATATGGATGCCGTATTATTTCAATATAATAATCTATATATATGGATGCCGTATTATTTCAATATAATAATCTATATATGGATGACGTATTATTTCAATATAATAATCTATATATGGATGCCGTATTATTTCAATATAATAATCTATATATGGATGCCGTATTATTTCAATATAATAATCTATATATGGATGCCGTATTATTTCAATATAATAATCTATATATATGGATGCCGTATTATTTCAATATAATAATCTATATATATGGATATATGGATGCCGTATTATTTCAATATAATAATCTATATATGGATGGATGCCGTATTATTTCAATATAATAATCTATATATGGATGCCGTATTATTTCAATATAATAATCTATATATGGATGCCGTATTATTTCAATATAATAATCTATATATATGGATGCCGTATTATTTCAATATAATAATCTATATATGGATGACGTATTATTTCAATATAATAATCTATATATGGATGCCGTATTATTTCAATATAATAATCTATATATGGATGCCGTATTATTTCAATATAATAATCTATATATGGATGCCGTATTATTTCAATATAATAATCTATATATGGATGCCGTATTATTTCAATATAATAATCTATATATGGATGGACGTATTATTTCAATATAATAATCTATATATGGATGCCGTATTATTTCAATATAATAATCTATATATGGATGACGTATTATTTCAATATAATAATCTATATATGGATGCCGTATTATTTCAATATAATAATCTATATATGGATGCCGTATTATTTCAATATAATAATCTATATATGGATGCCGTATTATTTCAATATAATAATCTATATATGGATGCCGTATTATTTCAATATAATAATCTATATATATGGATGCCGTATTATTTCAATATAATAATCTATATATGGATGCCGTATTATTTCAATATAATAATCTATATATGGATGCCGTATTATTTCAATATAATAATCTATATATGGATGCCGTATTATTTCAATATAATAATCTATATATGGATGCCGTATTATTTCAATATAATAATCTATATATATGGATGCCGTATTATTTCAATATAATAATCTATATATGGATGCCGTATTATTTCAATATAATAATCTATATATGGATGCCGTATTATTTCAATATAATAATCTATATATGGATGACGTATTATTTCAATATAATAATCTATATATGGATGCCGTATTATTTCAATATAATAATCTATATATGGATGCCGTATTATTTCAATATAATCTATATATATGGATGCCGTATTATTTCAATATAATAATCTATATATGGATGCCGTATTATTTCAATATAATAATCTATATATGGATGCCGTATTATTTCAATATAATAATCTATATATGGATGACGTATTATTTCAATATAATAATCTATATATGGATGACGTATTATTTCAATATAATAATCTATATATATGGATGCCGTATTATTTCAATATAATAATCTATATATGGATGCCGTATTATTTCAATATAATAATCTATATATGGATGCCGTATTATTTCAATATAATAATCTATATATATGGATGCCGTATTATTTCAATATAATAATCTATATATATGGATGCCGTATTATTTCAATATAATAATCTATATATGGATGCCGTATTATTTCAATATAATAATCTATATATGGATGCCGTATTATTTCAATATAATAATCTATATATGGATGCCGTATTATTTCAATATAATAATCTATATATGGATGCCGTATTATTTCAATATAATAATCTATATATGGATGCCGTATTATTTCAATATAATAATCTATATATGGATGCCGTATTATTTCAATATAATAATCTATATATGGATGCCGTATTATTTCAATATAATAATCTATATATGGATGCCGTATTATTTCAATATAATAATCTATATATGGATGCCGTATTATTTCAATATAATAATCTATATATGGATGCCGTATTATTTCAATATAATAATCTATATATATGGATGCCGTATTATTTCAATATAATAATCTATATATGGATGCCGTATTATTTCAATATAATAATCTATATATGGATGCCGTATTATTTCAATATAATAATCTATATATGGATGCCGTATTATTTCAATATAATAATCTATATATGGATGCCGTATTATTTCAATATAATAATCTATATATGGATGCCGTATTATTTCAATATAATAATCTATATATGGATGCCGTATTATTTCAATATAATAATCTATATATATGGATGCCGTATTATTTCAATATAATAATCTATATATGGATGCCGTATTATTTCAATATAATAATCTATATATGGATGCCGTATTATTTCAATATAATAATCTATATATGGATGCCGTATTATTTCAATATAATAATCTATATATGGATGCCGTATTATTTCAATATAATAATCTATATATGGATGCCGTATTATTTCAATATAATAATCTATATATGGATGCCGTATTATTTCAATATAATAATCTATATATGGATGCCGTATTATTTCAATATAATAATCTATATATGGATGCCGTATTATTTCAATATAATAATCTATATATGGATGCCGTATTATTTCAATATAATAATCTATATATGGATGCCGTATTATTTCAATATAATAATCTATATATGGATGCCGTATTATTTCAATATAATAATCTATATATGGATGCCGTATTATTTCAATATAATAATCTATATATGGATGCCGTATTATTTCAATATAATAATCTATATATGGATGCCGTATTATTTCAATATAATAATCTATATATATATGGATGCCGTATTATTTCAATATAATAATCTATATATGGATGCCGTATTATTTCAATATAATAATCTATATATGGATGGCGTATTATTTCAATATAATAATCTATATATATGGATGACGTATTATTTCAATATAATAATCTATATATATGGATGCCGTATTATTTCAATATAATAATCTATATATATGGATGCCGTATTATTTCAATATAATAATCTATATATGGATGCCGTATTATTTCAATATAATAATCTATATATGGATGCCGTATTATTTCAATATAATAATCTATATATGGATGCCGTATTATTTCAATATAATAATCTATATATATGGATGCCGTATTATTTCAATATAATAATCTATATATGGATGCCGTATTATTTCAATATAATAATCTATATATGGATGCCGTATTATTTCAATATAATAATCTATATATGGATGCCGTATTATTTCAATATAATAATCTATATATGGATGCCGTATTATTTCAATATAATAATCTATATATGGATGCCGTATTATTTCAATATAATAATCTATATATGGATGACGTATTATTTCAATATAATAATCTATATATGGATGCCGTATTATTTCAATATAATAATCTATATATGGATGACGTATTATTTCAATATAATAATCTATATATGGATGACGTATTATTTCAATATAATAATCTATATATATGGATGCCGTATTATTTCAATATAATAATCTATATATGGATGACGTATTATTTCAATATAATAATCTATATATATGGATGCCGTATTATTTCAATATAATAATCTATATATATGGATGCCGTATTATTTCAATATAATAATCTATATATGGATGACGTATTATTTCAACATAATAATCTATATATATGGATGACGTATTATTTCAATATAATAATCTATATATATGGATGCCGTATTATTTCAACATAATAATCTATATATGGATGACGTATTATTTCAACATAATAATCTATATATATGGATGACGTATTATTTCAATATAATAATCTATATATGGATGACGTATTATTTCAATATAATAATCTATATATGGATGCCGTATTATTTCAATATAATAATCTACATATGGATGCCGTATTATTTCAATATAATAATCTATATATATGGATGCCCTATTATTTCAATATAAATAATCTATATATATGGATGCCGTATTATTTCAATATAATAATCTATATATGGATGACGTATTATTTCAATATAATAATCTATATATGGATGACGTATTATTTCAATATAATAATCTATATATATGGATGACGTATTATTTCAATATAATAATCTATATATGGACGACGTATTATTTCAATATAATAATCTATATATGGATGACGTATTATTTCAATATAATAATCTATATATGGATGCCGTATTATTTCAATATAATAATCTATATATGGATGCCGTATTATTTCAATATAATAATCTATATATGGATGACGTATTATTTCAATATAATAATCTATATATGGATGACGTATTATTTCAATATAATAATCTATATATGGATGCCGTATTATTTCAATATAATAATCTATATATGGATGACGTATTATTTCAATATAATAATCTATATATGGATGACGTATTATTTCAATATAATAATCTATATATGGATGCCGTATTATTTCAATATAATAATCTATATATGGATGACGTATTATTTCAATATAATAATCTATATATGGATGCCGTATTATTTCAATATAATAATCTATATATGGATGCCGTATTATTTCAATATAATAATCTATATATGGATGCCGTATTATTTCAATATAATAATCTATATATGGATGCCGTATTATTTCAATATAATAATCTATATATGGATGCCGTATTATTTCAATATAATAATCTATATATATGGATGCCGTATTATTTCAATATAATAATCTATATATGGATGCCGTATTATTTCAATATAATAATCTATATATGGATGCCGTATTATTTCAATATAATAATCTATATATGGATGCCGTATTATTTCAATATAATAATCTATATATGGATGCCGTATTATTTCAATATAATAATCTATATATGGATGCCGTATTATTTCAATATAATAATCTATATATATGGATGCCGTATTATTTCAATATAATAATCTATATATGGATGCCGTATTATTTCAATATAATAATCTATATATGGATGCCGTATTATTTCAATATAATAATCTATATATGGATGCCGTATTATTTCAATATAATAATCTATATATGGATGCCGTATTATTTCAATATAATAATCTATATATGGATGCCGTATTATTTCAATATAATAATCTATATATGGATGCCGTATTATTTCAATATAATAATCTATATATGGATGCCGTATTATTTCAATATAATAATCTATATATGGATGCCGTATTATTTCAATATAATAATCTATATATGGATGCCGTATTATTTCAATATAATAATCTATATATGGATGACGTATTATTTCAATATAATAATCTATATATGGATGACGTATTATTTCAATATAATAATCTATATATGGATGCCGTATTATTTCAATATAATAATCTATATATGGATGACGTATTATTTCAATATAATAATCTATATATATGGATGCCGTATTATTTCAATATAATAATCTATATATGGATGCCGTATTATTTCAATATAATAATCTATATATGGATGCCGTATTATTTCAATATAATAATCTATATATATGGATGACGTATTATTTCAATATAATAATCTATATATATGGATGCCGTATTATTTCAATATAATAATCTATATATGGATGACGTATTATTTCAATATAATAATCTATATATATGGATGCCGTATTATTTCAATATAATAATCTATATATGGATGCCGTATTATTTCAATATAATAATCTATATATGGATGCCGTATTATTTCAATATAATAATCTATATATGGATGCCGTATTATTTCAATATAATAATCTATATATGGATGCCGTATTATTTCAATATAATAATCTATATATGGATGCCGTATTATTTCAATATAATAATCTATATATGGATGACGTATTATTTCAATATAATAATCTATATATGGTATTATTTCAATATAATAATCTATATATATGGATGCCGTATTATTTCAATATAATAATCTATATATATGGATGCCGTATTATTTCAATATAATAATCTATATATGGATGCCGTATTATTTCAATATAATAATCTATATATGGATGCCGTATTATTTCAATATAATAATCTATATATATGGATGCCGTATTATTTCAATATAATAATCTATATATATGGATGCCGTATTATTTCAATATAATAATCTATATATGGATGCCGTATTATTTCAATATAATAATCTATATATGGATGACGTATTATTTCAATATAATAATCTATATATGGATGCCGTATTATTTCAATATAATAATCTATATATGGATGCCGTATTATTTCAATAATAATCTATATATATGGACGTATTATTTCTTCAATATAATAATCTATATATGGATGCCGTATTATTTCAATATAATAATCTATATAATAATCTATATATGGATGCCGTATTATTTCAATATAATAATCTATATATATGGATGACGTATTATTTCAATATAATAATCTATATATATGGATGCCGTATTATTTCAATATAATAATCTATATATGGATGCCGTATTATTTCAATATAATAATCTATATATATGGATGCCGTATTATTTCAATATAATAATCTATATATATGGATGCCGTATTATTTCAATATAATAATCTATATATGGATGCCGTATTATTTCAATATAATAATCTATATATGGATGCCGTATTATTTCAATATAATAATCTATATATATGGATGCCGTATTATTTCAATATAATAATCTATATATGGATGCCGTATTATTTCAATATAATAATCTATATATATGGATGCCGTATTATTTCAATATAATAATCTATATATGGATGCCGTATTATTTCAATATAATAATCTATATATATGGATGACGTATTATTTCAATATAATAATCAATCTATATATGGATGCCGTATTATTTCAATATAATAATCTATATATGGATGCCGTATTATTTCAATATAATAATCTATATATGGATGCCGTATTATTTCAATATAATAATCTATATATGGATGCCGTATTATTTCAATATAATAATCTATATATGGATGCCGTATTATTTCAATATAATAATCTATATATGGATGACGTATTATTTCAATATAATAATCTATATATATGGATGCCGTATTATTTCAATATAATAATCTATATATGGATGACGTATTATTTCAATATAATAATCTATATATGGATGCCGTATTATTTCAATATAATAATCTATATATATGGATGCCGTATTATTTCAATATAATAATCTATATATGGATGCCGTATTATTTCAATATAATAATCTATATATGGATGCCGTATTATTTCAATATAATAATCTATATATATGGATGACGTATTATTTCAATATAATAATCTATATATGGATGCCGTATTATTTCAATATAATAATCTATATATGGATGCCGTATTATTTCAATATAATAATCTATATATGGATGCCGTATTATTTCAATATAATAATCTATATATGGATGCCGTATTATTTCAATATAATAATCTATATATGGATGCCGTATTATTTCAATATAATAATCTATATATGGATGCCGTATTATTTCAATATAATAATCTATATATGGATGCCGTATTATTTCAATATAATAATCTATATATGGATGACGTATTATTTCAATATAATAATCTATATATATGGATGACGTATTATTTCAATATAATAATCTATATATATGGATGCCGTATTATTTCAATATAATAATCTATATATGGATGCCGTATTATTTCAATATAATAATCTATATATGGATGCCGTATTATTTCAATATAATCTATATATGGATGCCGTATTATTTCAATATAATAATCTATATATGGATGACGTATTATTTCAATATAATAATCTATATATATGGATGCCGTATTATTTCAATATAATAATCTATATATGGATGCCGTATTATTTCAATATAATAATCTATATATGGATGCCGTATTATTTCAATATAATAATCTATATATGGATGACGTATTATTTCAATATAATAATCTATATATGGATGACGTATTATTTCAATATAATAATCTATATATGGATGCCGTATTATTTCAATATAATAATCTACATATGGATGCCGTATTATTTCAATATAATAATCTATATATATGGATGCCCTATTATTTCAATATAAATAATCTATATATATGGATGCCGTATTATTTCAATACAATAATTTATATATATGGATGACGTATTATTTCAATATAATAATCTATATATGGATGCCGTATTATTTCAATATAATAATCTATATATATGGATGCCCTATTATTTCAATATAAATAATCTATATATATGGATGCCGTATTATTTCAATATAATAATCTATATATGGATGACGTATTATTTCAATATAATAATCTATATATGGATGCCGTATTATTTCAATATAATATCTATATATGGATGCCGTATTATTTCAATATAATAATCTATATATGGATGCCGTATTATTTCAATATAATAATCTATATATGGATGCCGTATTATTTCAATATAATAATCTATATATGGATGCCGTATTATTTCAATATAATAATCTATATATATGGATGCCGTATTATTTCAATATAATAATCTATATATGGATGACGTATTATTTCAATATAATAATCTATATATGGATGCCGTATTATTTCAATATAATAATCTATATATGGATGCCGTATTATTTCAATATAATAATCTATATATGGATGACGTATTATTTCAATATAATAATCTATATATATGGATGCCGTATTATTTCAATATAATAATCTATATATGGATGACGTATTATTTCAATATAATAATCTATATATATGGATGCCGTATTATTTCAATATAATAATCTATATATGGATGACGTATTATTTCAATATAATAATCTATATATGGATGCCGTATTATTTCAATATAATAATCTATATATATGGATGCCGTATTATTTCAATATAATAATCTATATATGGATGCCGTATTATTTCAATATAATAATCTATATATGGATGCCGTATTATTTCAATATAATAATCTATATATGGATGACGTATTATTTCAATATAATAATCTATATATGGATGCCGTATTATTTCAATATAATAATAATCTATATATGGATGACGTATTATTTCAATATAATAATCTATATATGGATGACGTATTATTTCAATATAATAATCTATATATATGGATGCCGTATTATTTCAATATAATAATCTATATATGGATGCCGTATTATTTCAATATAATAATCTATATATGGATGCCGTATTATTTCAATATAATAATCTATATATGGATGCCGTATTATTTCAATATAATAATCTATATATGGATGCCGTATTATTTCAATATAATAATCTATATATGGATGCCGTATTATTTCAATATAATAATCTATATATGGATGCCGTATTATTTCAATATAATAATCTATATATGGATGACGTATTATTTCAATATAATAATCTATATATGGATGACGTATTATTTCAATATAATAATCTATATATGGATGCCGTATTATTTCAATATAATAATCTATATATGGATGCCGTATTATTTCAATATAATAATCTATATATGGATGCCGTATTATTTCAATATAATAATCTATATATATGGATGACGTATTATTTCAATATAATAATCTATATATGGATGCCGTATTATTTCAATATAATAATCTATATATGGATGCCGTATTATTTCAATATAATAATCTATATATGGATGACGTATTATTTCAATATAATAATCTATATATGGATGCCGTATTATTTCAATATAATAATCTATATATGGATGCCGTATTATTTCAATATAATAATCTATATATGGATGCCGTATTATTTCAATATAATAATCTATATATGGATGACGTATTATTTCAATATAATAATCTATATATGGATGCCGTATTATTTCAATATAATAATATATATATGGATGCCGTATTATTTCAATATAATAATCTATATATGGATGCCGTATTATTTCAATATAATAATCTATATATGGATGCCGTATTATTTCAATATAATAATCTATATATGGATGCCGTATTATTTCAATATAATAATCTATATATATGGATGCCGTATTATTTCAATATAATAATCTATATATGGATGCCGTATTATTTCAATATAATAATCTATATATGGATGACGTATTATTTCAATATAATAATCTATATATGGATGCCGTATTATTTCAATATAATAATCTATATATGGATGCCGTATTATTTCAATATAATAATCTATATATGGATGCCGTATTATTTCAATATAATAATCTATATATGGATGCCGTATTATTTCAATATAATAATCTATATATGGATGACGTATTATTTCAATATAATAATCTATATATGGATGACGTATTATTTCAATATAATTGCCGTATTATTTCAATATAATAATCTATATATGGATGCCGCATTATTTCAATATAATAATCTATATATGGATGCCGTATTATTTCAATATAATAATCTATATATATGGATGACGTATTATTTCAATATAATAATCTATATATATGGATGCCGTATTATTTCAATATAATAATCTATATATGGATGACGTATTATTTCAACATAATAATCTATATATATGGATGACGTATTATTTCAATATAATAATCTATATATGGATGACGTATTATTTCAATATAATAATCTATATATGGATGCCGTATTATTTCAATATAATAATCTACATATGGATGCCGTATTATTTCAATATAATAATCTATATATGGATGCCCTATTATTTCAATATAAATAATCTATATATATGGATGCCGTATTATTTCAATATAATAATCTATATATGGATGACGTATTATTTCAATATAATAATCTATATATGGATGCCGTATTATTTCAATATAATAATCTATATATGGATGACGTATTATTTCAATATAATAATCTATATATGGATGCCGTATTATTTCAATATAATAATCTATATATGGATGCCGTATTATTTCAATATAATAATCTATATATGGATGCCGTATTATTTCAATATAATAATATATATATGGATGCCGTATTATTTCAATATAATAATCTATATATGGATGCCGTATTATTTCAATATAATAATCTATATATGGATGCCGTATTATTTCAATATAATAATCTATATATGGATGCCGTATTATTTCAATATAATAATCTATATATGGATGCCGTATTATTTCAATATAATAATCTATATATGGATGACGTATTATTTCAATATAATAATCTATATATGGATGACGTATTATTTCAATATAATAATCTATATATGGATGCCGTATTATTTCAATATAATAATCTATATATGGATGCCGTATTATTTCAATATAATAATCTATATATGGATGCCGTATTATTTCAATATAATAATCTATATATGGATGACGTATTATTTCAATATAATAATCTATATATGGATGCCGTATTATTTCAATATAATAATCTATATATGGATGCCGTATTATTTCAATATAATAATCTATATATGGATGACGTATTATTTCAATATAATAATCTATATATGGATGCCGTATTATTTCAATATAATAATCTATATATGGATGACGTATTATTTCAATATAATAATCTATATATGGATGCCGTATTATTTCAATATAATAATCTATATATGGATGACGTATTATTTCAATATAATAATCTATATATGGATGCCGTATTATTTCAATATAATAATCTATATATATGGATGCCGTATTATTTCAATATAATAATCTATATATGGATGCCGTATTATTTCAATATAATAATCTATATATGGATGCCGTATTATTTCAATATAATAATCTATATATGGATGCCGTATTATTTCAATATAATAATCTATATATATGGATGACGTATTATTTCAATATAATAATCTATATATGGATGCCGTATTATTTCAATATAATAATCTATATATGGATGCCGTATTATTTCAATATAATAATCTATATATGGATGACGTATTATTTCAATATAATAATCTATATATGGATGCCGTATTATTTCAATATAATAATCTATATATGGATGCCGTATTATTTCAATATAATAATCTATATATGGATGCCGTATTATTTCAATATAATAATCTATATATATGGATGCCGTATTATTTCAATATAATAATCTATATATGGATGACGTATTATTTCAACATAATAATCTATATATATGGATGACGTATTATTTCAATATAATAATCTATATATATGGATGCCGTATTATTTCAACATAATAATCTATATATGGATGACGTATTATTTCAACATAATAATCTATATATATGGATGACGTATTATTTCAATATAATAATCTATATATATGGATGCCGTATTATTTCAACATAATAATCTATATATGGATGACGTATTATTTCAATATAATAATCTATATATGGATGACGGTATTATTTCAATATAATAATCTATATATGGATGACGTATTATTTCAATATAATAATCTATATATGGATGCCGTATTATTTCAATATAATAATCTACATATGGATGCCGTATTATTTCAATATAATAATCTATATATATGGATGCCCTATTATTTCAATATAAATAATCTATATATATGGATGCCGTATTATTTCAATACAATAATTTATATATATGGATGACGTATTATTTCAATATAATAATCTATATATGGATGCCGTATTATTTCAATATAATAATCTATATATGGATGCCGTATTATTTCAATATAATAATCTATATATATGGATGCCGTATTATTTCAATATAATAATCTATATATGGATGACGTATTATTTCAATATAATAATCTATATATGGATGACGTATTATTTCAATATAATAATCTATATATGGATGCCGTATTATTTCAATATAATAATCTATATATGGATGCCGTATTATTTCAATATAATAATCTATATATGGATGCCGTATTATTTCAATATAATAATCTATATATGGATGCCGTATTATTTCAATATAATAATCTATATATGGATGCCGTATTATTTCAATATAATAATCTATATATGGATGACGTATTATTTCAATATAATAATCTATATATGGATGCCGTATTATTTCAATATAATAATCTATATATGGATGCCGTATTATTTCAATATAATAATCTATATATGGATGACGTATTATTTCAATATAATAATCTATATATGGATGCCGTATTATTTCAATATAATAATCTATATATGGATGACGTATTATTTCAATATAATAATCTATATATATGGATGCCGTATTATTTCAATATAATAATCTATATATGGATGCCGTATTATTTCAATATAATAATCTATATATGGATGCCGTATTATTTCAATATAATAATCTATATATATGGATGCCGTATTATTTCAATATAATAATCTATATATGGATGACGTATTATTTCAATATAATAATCTATATATGGATGCCGTATTATTTCAATATAATAATCTATATATGGATGCCGTATTATTTCAATATATAATAATCTATATATATGGATGCCGTATTATTTCAATATAATAATCTATATATGGATGCCGTATTATTTCAATATAATAATCTATATATGGATGCCGTATTATTTCAATATAATAATCTATATATGGATGACGTATTATTTCAATATAATAATCTATATATGGATGACGTATTATTTCAATATAATAATCTATATATATGGATGCCGTATTATTTCAATATAATAATCTATATATGGATGCCGTATTATTTCAATATAATAATCTATATATGGATGCCGTATTATTTCAATATAATAATCTATATATGGATGCCGTATTATTTCAATATAATAATCTATATATGGATGCCGTATTATTTCAATATAATAATCTATATATGGATGCCGTATTATTTCAATATAATAATCTATATATGGATGCCGTATTATTTCAATATAATAATCTATATATGGATGACGTATTATTTCAATATAATAATCTATATATGGATGACGTATTATTTCAATATAATAATCTATATATGGATGCCGTATTATTTCAATATAATAATCTATATATGGAT
This sequence comes from Chrysogorgia sp. JL179-B06, assembly GCA_035772405.1. Taxonomy (NCBI): domain Eukaryota; kingdom Metazoa; phylum Cnidaria; class Anthozoa; order Scleralcyonacea; family Chrysogorgiidae; genus Chrysogorgia; species Chrysogorgia sp. JL179-B06. The sequence continues at coordinate 342,982 of JAYKKM010000008.1, forward strand.
GCCGTATTATTTCAATATAATAATCTATATATGGATGCCGTATTATTTCAATATAATAATCTATATATATGGATGACGTATTATTTCAATATAATAATCTATATATGGATGCCGTATTATTTCAATATAATAATTATATATGGATGCCGTATTATTTCAATATAATAATCTATATATATGGATGACGTATTATTTCAATATAATAATCTATATATGGATGCCGTATTATTTCAATATAATAATCTATATATGGATGACGTATTATTTCAATATAATAATCTATATATGGATGCCGTATTATTTCAATATAATAATCTATATATGGATGCCGTATTATTTCAATATAAATAATCTATATATGGATGCCGTATTATTTCAATATAATAATCTATATATGGATGACGTATTATTTCAATATAATAATCTATATATGGATGCCGTATTATTTCAATATAATAATCTATATATGGATGACGTATTATTTCAATATAATAATCTATATATGGATGACGTATTATTTCAATATAATAATCTATATATGGATGCCGTATTATTTCAATATAATAATCTATATATGGATGCCGTATTATTTCAATATAATAATCTATATATGGATGCCGTATTATTTCAATATAATAATCTATATATATGGATGACGTATTATTTCAATATAATAATCTATATATGGATGCCGTATTATTTCAATATAATAATCTATATATGGATGCCGTATTATTTCAATATAATAATCTATATATGGATGACGTATTATTTCAATATAATAATCTATATATGGATGACGTATTATTTCAATATAATAATCTATATATGGATGACGTATTATTTCAATATAATAATCTATATATGGATGCCGTATTATTTCAATATAATAATCTATATATGGATGACGTATTATTTCAATATAATAATCTATATATGGATGCCGTATTATTTCAATATAATAATCTATATATGGATGCCGTATTATTTCAATATAATAATCTATATATGGATGCCGTATTATTTCAATATAATAATCTATATATGGATGCCGTATTATTTCAATATAATAATCTATATATGGATGCCGTATTATTTCAATATAATAATCTATATATGGATGACGTATTATTTCAATATAATAATCTATATATGGATGCCGTATTATTTCAATATAATAATCTATATATGGATGACGTATTATTTCAATATAATAATCTATATATGGATGCCGTATTATTTCAATATAATAATCTATATATGGATGCCGTATTATTTCAATATAATAATCTATATATGGATGCCGTATTATTTCAATATAATAATCTATATATGGATGCCGTATTATTTCAATATAATAATCTATATATATGGATGCCGTATTATTTCAATATAATAATCTATATATGGATGCCGTATTATTTCAATATAATAATCTATATATGGATGCCGTATTATTTCAATATAATAATCTATATATGGATGCCGTATTATTTCAATATAATAATCTATATATGGATGCCGTATTATTTCAATATAATAATCTATATATGGATGCCGTATTATTTCAATATAATAATCTATATATGGATGCCGTATTATTTCAATATAATAATCTATATGGATGCCGTATTATTTCAATATAATAATCTATATATATGGATGCCGTATTATTTCAATATAATAATCTATATATGGATGCCGTATTATTTCAATATAATAATCTATATATGGATGCCGTATTATTTCAATATAATAATCTATATATGGATGCCGTATTATTTCAATATAATAATCTATATATGGATGCCGTATTATTTCAATATAATAATCTATATATGGATGACGTATTATTTCAATATAATAATCTATATATGGATGACGTATTATTTCAATATAATAATCTATATATGGATGCCGTATTATTTCAATATAATAATCTATATATGGATGCCGTATTATTTCAATATAATAATCTATATATGGATGCCGTATTATTTCAATATAATAATCTATATATGGATGCCGTATTATTTCAATATAATAATCTATATATGGATGCCGTATTATTTCAATATAATAATCTATATATGGATGCCGTATTATTTCAATATAATAATCTATATATGGATGCCGTATTATTTCAATATAATAATCTATATATGGATGCCGTATTATTTCAATATAATAATCTATATATGGATGCCGTATTATTTCAATATAATAATCTATATATGGATGCCGTATTATTTCAATATAATAATCTATATATGGATGACGTATTATTTCAATATAATAATCTATATATGGATGCCGTATTATTTCAATATAATAATCTATATATGGATGACGTATTATTTCAATATAATAATCTATATATGGATGCCGTATTATTTCAATATAATAATCTATATATGGATGCCGTATTATTTCAATATAATAATCTATATATATGGATGCCGTATTATTTCAATATAATAATCTATATATGGATGCCGTATTATTTCAATATAATAATCTATATATGGATGCCGTATTATTTCAATATAATAATCTATATATGGATGCCGTATTATTTCAATATAATAATCTATATATGGATGACGTATTATTTCAATATAATAATCTATATATGGATGCCGTATTATTTCAATATAATAATCTATATATGGATGCCGTATTATTTCAATATAATAATCTATATATGGATGCCGTATTATTTCAATATAATAATCTATATATGGATGCCGTATTATTTCAATATAATAATCTATATATGGATGCCGTATTATTTCAATATAATAATCTATATATGGATGCCGTATTATTTCAATATAATAATCTATATATGGATGCCGTATTATTTCAATATAATAATCTATATATATGGATGCCGTATTATTTCAATATAATAATCTATATATGGATGCCGTATTATTTCAATATAATAATCTATATATGGATGCCGTATTATTTCAATATAATAATCTATATATGGATGCCGTATTATTTCAATATAATAATCTATATATGGATGCCGTATTATTTCAATATAATAATCTATATATGGATGCCGTATTATTTCAATATAATAATCTATATATGGATGCCGTATTATTTCAATATAATAATCTATATATGGATGCCGTATTATTTCAATATAATAATCTATATATATGGATGCCGTATTATTTCAATATAATAATCTATATATGGATGCCGTATTATTTCAATATAATAATCTATATATGGATGCCGTATTATTTCAATATAATAATCTATATATATGGATGCCGTATTATTTCAATATAATAATCTATATATGGATGCCGTATTATTTCAATATAATAATCTATATATGGATGACGTATTATTTCAATATAATAATCTATATATGGATGCCGTATTATTTCAATATAATAATCTATATATGGATGCCGTATTATTTCAATATAATAATCTATATATGGATGCCGTATTATTTCAATATAATAATATATATATGGATGCCGTATTATTTCAATATAATAATCTATATATGGATGCCGTATTATTTCAATATATAATCTATATATGGATGCCGTATTATTTCAATATAATAATCTATATATGGATGCCGTATTATTTCAATATAATAATCTATATATGGATGCCGTATTATTTCAATATAATAATCTATATATGGATGACGTATTATTTCAATATAATAATCTATATATGGATGACGTATTATTTCAATATAATAATCTATATATGGATGCCGTATTATTTCAATATAATAATCTATATATGGATGCCGTATTATTTCAATATAATAATCTATATATGGATGCCGTATTATTTCAATATAATAATCTATATATATGGATGACGTATTATTTCAATATAATAATCTATATATGGATGCCGTATTATTTCAATATAATAATCTATATATGGATGCCGTATTATTTCAATATAATAATCTATATATGGATGCCGTATTATTTCAATATAATAATCTATATATGGATGACGTATTATTTCAATATAATAATCTATATATGGATGACGTATTATTTCAATATAATAATCTATATATGGATGCCGTATTATTTCAATATAATAATCTATATATGGATGACGTATTATTTCAATATAATAATCTATATATGGATGCCGTATTATTTCAATATAATAATCTATATATATGGATGCCGTATTATTTCAATATAATAATCTATATATGGATGCCGTATTATTTCAATATAATAATCTATATATGGATGCCGTATTATTTCAATATAATAATCTATATATGGATGACGTATTATTTCAATATAATAATCTATATATGGATGCCGTATTATTTCAATATAATAATCTATATATGGATGCCGTATTATTTCAATATAATAATCTATATATGGATGCCGTATTATTTCAATATAATAATCTATATATGGATGCCGTATTATTTCAATATAATAATCTATATATATGGATGCCGTATTATTTCAATATAATAATCTATATATGGATGCCGTATTATTTCAATATAATAATCTATATATGGATGCCGTATTATTTCAATATAATAATCTATATATGGATGACGTATTATTTCAATATAATAATCTATATATGGATGACGTATTATTTCAATATAATAATCTATATATATGGATGCCGTATTATTTCAATATAATAATCTATATATGGATGCCGTATTATTTCAATATAATAATCTATATATGGATGCCGTATTATTTCAATATAATAATCTATATATGGATGACGTATTATTTCAATATAATAATCTATATATATGGATGCCGTATTATTTCAATATAATAATCTATATATGGATGCCGTATTATTTCAATATAATAATCTATATATGGATGCCGTATTATTTCAATATAATAATCTATATATGGATGCCGTGTTATTTCAATATAATAATCTATATATGGATGCCGTATTATTTCAATATAATAATCTATATATGGATGCCGTATTATTTCAATATAATAATCTATATATGGATGCCGTATTATTTCAATATAATAATCTATATATGGATGACGTATTATTTCAATATAATAATATATATATGGATGACGTGTTATTTCAATATAATAATCTATATATGGATGCCGTATTATTTCAATATAATAATCTATATATGGATGCCGTATTATTTCAATATAATAATCTATATATGGATGCCGTATTATTTCAATATAATAATCTATATATATGGATGACGTGTTATTTCAATATAATAATCTATATATGGATGCCGTATTATTTCAATATAATAATCTATATATGGATGCCGTGTTATTTCAATATAATAATCTATATATGGATGCCGTATTATTTCAATATAATAATCTATATATGGATGACGTATTATTTCAATATAATAATCTATATATGGATGACGTATTATTTCAATATAATAATCTATATATGGATGCCGTATTATTTCAATATAATAATCTATATATGGATGCCGTATTATTTCAATATAATAATCTATATATATGGATGCCGTATTATTTCAATATAATAATCTATATATGGATGCCGTATTATTTCAATATAATAATCTATATATGGATGCCGTATTATTTCAATATAATAATCTATATATGGATGCCGTATTATTTCAATATAATAATCTATATATGGATGCCGTATTATTTCAATATAATAATCTATATATGGATGCCGTATTATTTCAATATAATAATCTATATATGGATGCCGTATTATTTCAATATAATAATCTATATATGGATGCCGTATTATTTCAATATAATAATCTATATATGGATGACGTATTATTTCAATATAATAATCTATATATGGATGACCGTATTATTTCAATATAATAATCTATATATGGATGCCGTATTATTTCAATATAATAATCTATATATGGATGCCGTATTATTTCAATATAATAATCTATATATGGATGACGTATTATTTCAATATAATAATCTATATATGGATGCCGTATTATTTCAATATAATAATCTATATATATGGATGCCGTATTATTTCAATATAATAATCTATATATGGATGCCGTATTATTTCAATATAATAATCTATATATGGATGCCGTATTATTTCAATATAATAATCTATATATGGATGACGTATTATTTCAATATAATAATCTATATATGGATGCCGTATTATTTCAATATAATAATCTATATATGGATGCCGTATTATTTCAATATAATAATCTATATATGGATGCCGTATTATTTCAATATAATAATCTATATATGGATGCCGTATTATTTCAATATAATAATCTATATATGGATGCCGTATTATTTCAATATAATAATCTATATATGGATGCCGTATTATTTCAATATAATAATCTATATATGGATGCCGTATTATTTCAATATAATAATCTATATATGGATGCCGTATTATTTCAATATAATAATCTATATATGGATGCCGTATTATTTCAATATAATAATCTATATATGGATGCCGTATTATTTCAATATAATAATCTATATATGGATGCCGTATTATTTCAATATAATAATCTATATATATGGATGCCGTATTATTTCAATATAATAATCTATATATGGATGCCGTATTATTTCAATATAATAATCTATATATGGATGCCGTATTATTTCAATATAATAATCTATATATGGATGACGTATTATTTCAATATAATAATCTATATATGGATGACGTATTATTTCAATATAATAATCTATATATATGGATGCCGTATTATTTCAATATAATAATCTATATATGGATGCCGTATTATTTCAATATAATAATCTATATATGGATGCCGTATTATTTCAATATAATAATCTATATATGGATGACGTATTATTTCAATATAATAATCTATATATATGGATGCCGTATTATTTCAATATAATAATCTATATATGGATGCCGTATTATTTCAATATAATAATCTATATATGGATGCCGTATTATTTCAATATAATAATCTATATATGGATGCCGTATTATTTCAATATAATAATCTATATATGGATGCCGTATTATTTCAATATAATAATCTATATATGGATGCCGTATTATTTCAATATAATAATCTATATATGGATGCCGTATTATTTCAATATAATAATCTATATATGGATGACGTATTATTTCAATATAATAATCTATATATGGATGCCGTATTATTTCAATATAATAATCTATATATGGATGCCGTATTATTTCAATATAATAATCTATATATGGATGCCGTATTATTTCAATATAATAATCTATATATGGATGCCGTATTATTTCAATATAATAATCTATATATGGATGCCGTATTATTTCAATATAATAATCTATATATGGATGCCGTATTATTTCAATATAATAATCTATATATGGATGACGTATTATTTCAATATAATAATCTATATATGGATGACGTATTATTTCAATATAATAATCTATATATGGATGACGTATTATTTCAATATAATAATCTATATATGGATGACGTATTATTTCAATATAATAATCTATATATGGATGCCGTATTATTTCAATATAATAATCTATATATGGATGCCGTATTATTTCAATATAATAATCTATATATGGATGCCGTATTATTTCAATATAATAATCTATATATGGATGCCGTATTATTTCAATATAATAATCTATATATGGATGCCGTATTATTTCAATATAATAATCTATATATGGATGCCGTATTATTTCAATATAATAATCTATATATGGATGACGTATTATTTCAATATAATAATCTATATATGGATGCCGTATTATTTCAATATAATAATCTATATATGGATGCCGTATTATTTCAATATAATAATCTATATATGGATGCCGTATTATTTCAATATAATAATCTATATATGGATGCCGTATTATTTCAATATAATAATCTATATATGGATGCCGTATTATTTCAATATAATAATCTATATATGGATGACGTATTATTTCAATATAATAATCTATATATGGATGCCGTATTATTTCAATATAATAATCTATATATGGATGCCGTATTATTTCAATATAATAATCTATATATGGATGACGTATTATTTCAATATAATAATCTATATATGGATGCCGTATTATTTCAATATAATAATCTATATATGGATGCCGTATTATTTCAATATAATAATCTATATATGGATGCCGTATTATTTCAATATAATAATCTATATATGGATGCCGTATTATTTCAATATAATAATCTATATATGGATGACGTATTATTTCAATATAATAATCTATATATGGATGCCGTATTATTTCAATATAATAATCTATATATGGATGCCGTATTATTTCAATATAATAATCTATATATGGATGACGTATTATTTCAATATAATAATCTATATATGGATGCCGTATTATTTCAATATAATAATCTATATATGGATGCCGTATTATTTCAATATAATAATCTATATATGGATGCCGTATTATTTCAATATAATAATCTATATATGGATGCCGTATTATTTCAATATAATAATCTATATATGGATGACGTATTATTTCAATATAATAATCTATATATGGATGCCGTATTATTTCAATATAATAATCTATATATGGATGCCGTATTATTTCAATATAATAATCTATATATGGATGCCGTATTATTTCAATATAATAATCTATATATGGATGCCGTATTATTTCAATATAATAATCTATATATGGATGCCGTATTATTTCAATATAATAATCTATATATGGATGCCGTATTATTTCAATATAATAATCTATATATGGATGCCGTATTATTTCAATATAATAATCTATATATGGATGACGTATTATTTCAATATAATAATCTATATATGGATGACGTATTATTTCAATATAATAATCTATATATGGATGCCGTATTATTTCAATATAATAATCTATATATGGATGCCGTATTATTTCAATATAATAATCTATATATGGATGCCGTATTATTTCAATATAATAATCTATATATATGGATGCCGTATTATTTCAATATAATAATCTATATATGGATGCCGTATTATTTCAATATAATAATCTATATATGGATGCCGTATTATTTCAATATAATAATCTATATATGGATGCCGTATTATTTCAATATAATAATCTATATATGGATGACGTATTATTTCAATATAATAATCTATATATGGATGCCGTATTATTTCAATATAATAATCTATATATATGGATGCCGTATTATTTCAATATAATAATCTATATATGGATGCCGTATTATTTCAATATAATAATCTATATATGGATGCCGTATTATTTCAATATAATAATCTATATATGGATGCCGTATTATTTCAATATAATAATCTATATATATGGATGCCGTATTATTTCAATATAATAATCTATATATGGATGCCGTATTATTTCAATATAATAATCTATATATGGATGCCGTATTATTTCAATATAATAATCTATATATGGATGCCGTATTATTTCAATATAATAATCTATATATGGATGCCGTATTATTTCAATATAATAATCTATATATGGATGCCGTATTATTTCAATATAATAATCTATATATGGATGCCGTATTATTTCAATATAATAATCTATATATGGATGCCGTATTATTTCAATATAATAATCTATATATGGATGCCGTATTATTTCAATATAATAATCTATATATGGATGCCGTATTATTTCAATATAATAATCTATATATGGATGACGTATTATTTCAATATAATAATCTATATATGGATGCCGTATTATTTCAATATAATAATCTATATATGGATGCCGTATTATTTCAATATAATAATCTATATATGGATGCCGTATTATTTCAATATAATAATCTATATATGGATGCCGTATTATTTCAATATAATAATCTATATATGGATGCCGTATTATTTCAATATAATAATCTATATATGGATGCCGTGTATTATTTCAATATAATAATCTATATATGGATGCCGTATTATTTCAATATAATAATCTATATATGGATGACGTATTATTTCAATATAATAATCTATATATGGATGCCGTATTATTTCAATATAATAATCTATATATGGATGCCGTATTATTTCAATATAATAATCTATATATGGATGCCGTATTATTTCAATATAATAATCTATATATGGATGCCGTATTATTTCAATATAATAATCTATATATGGATGCCGTATTATTTCAATATAATAATCTATATATATGGATGCCGTATTATTTCAATATAATAATCTATATATGGATGCCGTATTATTTCAATATAATAATCTATATATATGGATGCCGTATTATTTCAATATAATAATCTATATATGGATGCCGTATTATTTCAATATAATAATCTATATATGGATGACGTATTATTTCAATATAATAATCTATATATGGATGCCGTATTATTTCAATATAATAATCTATATATGGATGCCGTATTATTTCAATATAATAATCTATATATGGATGCCGTATTATTTCAATATAATAATCTATATATGGATGCCGTATTATTTCAATATATAATAATTATATATATGGATGACGTATTATTTCAATATAATAATCTATATATGGATGCCGTATTATTTCAATATAATAATCTATATATGGATGCCGTATTATTTCAATATAATAATCTATATATGGATGACGTATTATTTCAATATAATAATCTATATATGGATGCCGTATTATTTCAATATAATAATCTATATATGGATGACGTATTATTTCAATATAATAATCTATATATGGATGACGTATTATTTCAATATAATAATCTATATATGGATGCCGTATTATTTCAATATAATAATCTATATATATGGATGCCGTATTATTTCAATATAATAATCTATATATGGATGCCGTATTATTTCAATATAATAATCTATATATGGATGCCGTATTATTTCAATATAATAATCTATATATGGATGACGTATTATTTCAATATAATAATCTATATATGGATGCCGTATTATTTCAATATAATAATCTATATATGGATGCCGTATTATTTCAATATAATAATCTATATATGGATGCCGTATTATTTCAATATAATAATCTATATATGGATGCCGTATTATTTCAATATAATAATCTATATATGGATGCCGTATTATTTCAATATAATAATCTATATATGGATGCCGTATTATTTCAATATAATAATCTATATATGGATGACGTATTATTTCAATATAATAATCTATATATGGATGCCGTATTATTTCAATATAATAATCTATATATGGATGACGTATTATTTCAATATAATAATCTATATATGGATGCCGTATTATTTCAATATAATAATCTATATATGGATGCCGTATTATTTCAATATAATAATCTATATATGGATGCCGTATTATTTCAATATAATAATCTATATATGGATGCCGTATTATTTCAATATAATAATCTATATATATGGATGCCGTATTATTTCAATATAATAATCTATATATGGATGCCGTATTATTTCAATATAATAATCTATATATGGATGACGTATTATTTCAATATAATAATCTATATATGGATGTCATATTATTTCAATATAATAATCTATATATGGATGCCGTATTATTTCAATATAATAATCTATATATGGATGCCGTATTATTTCAATATAATAATCTATATATGGATGCCGTATTATTTCAATATAATAATCTATATATGGATGCCGTATTATTTCAATATAATAATCTATATATGGATGACGTATTATTTCAATATAATAATCTATATATATGGATGCCGTATTATTTCAATATAATAATCTATATATGGATGCCGTATTATTTCAATATAATAATCTATATATGGATGACGTATTATTTCAATATATCTATATATGGATGCCGTATTATTTCAATATAATAATCTATATATGGATGCCGTATTATTTCAATATAATAATCTATATATGGATGCCGTATTATTTCAATATAATAATCTATATATGGATGCCGTATTATTTCAATATAATAATCTATATATGGATGCCGTATTATTTCAATATAATAATCTATATATGGATGCCGTATTATTTCAATATAATAATCTATATATGGATGCCGTATTATTTCAATATAATAATCTATATATGGATGCCGTATTATTTCAATATAATAATCTATATATGGATGCCGTATTATTTCAATATAATAATCTATATATGGATGCCGTATTATTTCAATATAATAATCTATATATGGATGCCGTATTATTTCAATATAATAATCTATATATGGATGCCGTATTATTTCAATATAATAATCTATATATATATGGATGCCGTATTATTTCAATATAATAATCTATATATATGGATGCCGTATTATTTCAATATAATAATCTATATATGGATGCCGTATTATTTCAATATAATAATCTATATATATGGATGCCGTATTATTTCAATATAATAATCTATATATATGGATGCCGTATTATTTCAATATAATAATCTATATATGGATGCCGTATTATTTCAATATAATAATCTATATATATGGATGACGTATTATTTCAATATAATAATCTATATCTATATATGGATGCCGTATTATTTCAATATAATAATCTATATATGGCTGACGCCGTATTATTTCAATATAATAATCTATATATGGATGCCGTATTATTTCAATATAATAATCTATATATGGATGCCGTATTATTTCAATATAATAATATATATATGGATGCCGTATTATTTCAATATAATAATCTATATATGGATGCCGTATTATTTCAATATAATAATCTATATATGGATGCCGTATTATTTCAATATAATAATCTATATATGGATGCCGTATTATTTCAATATAATAATCTATATATGGATGCCGTATTATTTCAATATAATAATCTATATATGGATGACGTATTATTTCAATATAATAATCTATATATGGATGACGTATTATTTCAATATAATTGCCGTATTATTTCAATATAATAATCTATATATGGATGCCCTATTATTTCAATATAATAATCTATATATGGATGCCGTATTATTTCAATATAATAATCTATATATATATGGATGACGTATTATTTCAATATAATAATCTATATATATGGATGCCGTATTATTTCAATATAATAATCTATATATGGATGACGTATTATTTCAATATAATAATCTATATATATATGGATGACGTATTATTTCAATATAATAATCTATATATATGGATGCCGTATTATTTCAACATAATAATCTATATATGGATGACGTATTATTTCAACATAATAATCTATATATATGGATGACGTATTATTTCAACATAATAATCTATATATATGGATGCCGTATTATTTCAACATAATAATCTATATATATGGATGCCGTATTATTTCAATATAATAATCTATATATATGGATGACGTATTATTTCAATATAATAATCTATATATGGATGCCGTATTATTTCAATATAATAATCTATATATGGATGACGTATTATTTCAATATAATAATCTATATATGGATGACGTATTATTTCAATATAATAATCTATATATGGATGCCGTATTATTTCAATATAATAATCTATATATGGATGCCGTATTATTTCAATATAATAATCTATATATGGATGCCGTATTATTTCAATATAATAATCTATATATGGATGCCGTATTATTTCAATATAATAATCTATATATGGATGCCGTATTATTTCAATATAATAATCTATATATGGATGCGTATTATTTCAATATAATAATCTATATATGGATGACGTATTATTTCAATATAATAATCTATATATATGGATGACGTATTATTTCAATATAATAATCTATATATGGATGACGTATTATTTCAATATAATAATCTATATATATGGATGCCGTATTATTTCAATATAATAATCTATATATGGATGCCGTATTATTTCAATATAATAATCTATATATATGGATGGCGTGTTATGTCAATATAATAATCTATATATGGATGACGTATTATTTCAATATAATAATCTATATATGGATGCCGTATTATTTCAATATAATAATCTATATATGGATGCCGTATTATTTCAATATAATAATCTATATATGGATGACGTATTATTTCAATATAATAATCTATATATGGATGACGTATTATTTCAATATAATAATCTATATATATGGATGCCGTATTATTTCAATATAATAATCTATATATGGATGCCGTATTATTTCAATATAATAATCTATATATATGGATGCCGTATTATTTCAATATAATAATCTATATATGGATGACGTATTATTTCAATATAATAATCTATATATATGGATGCCGTATTATTTCAATATAATAATCTATATATATGGATGCCGTATTATTTCAATATAATAATCTATATATGGATGCCGTATTATTTCAATATAATAATCTATATATGGATGCCGTATTATTTCAATATAATAATCTATATATATGGATGCCGTATTATTTCAATATAATAATCTATATATGGATGCCGTATTATTTCAATATAATAATCTATATATGGATGCCGTATTATTTCAATATAATAATCTATATATGGATGCCGTATTATTTCAATATAATAATCTATATATGGATGCCGTATTATTTCAATATAATAATCTATATATATGGATGCCGTATTATTTCAATATAATAATCTATATATGGATGCCGTATTATTTCAATATAATAATCTATATATGGATGCCGTATTATTTCAATATAATAATCTATATATGGATGACGTATTATTTCAATATAATAATCTATATATGGATGCCGTATTATTTCAATATAATAATCTATATATGGATGCCGTATTATTTCAATATAATAATCTATATATGGATGCCGTATTATTTCAATATAATAATCTATATATGGATGCCGTATTATTTCAATATAATAATCTATATATATGGATGCCGTATTATTTCAATATAATAATCTATATATGGATGCCGTATTATTTCAATATAATAATCTATATATGGATGCCGTATTATTTCAATATAATAATCTATATATGGATGCCGTATTATTTCAATATAATAATCTATATATGGATGCCGTATTATTTCAATATAATAATCTATATATGGATGCCGTATTATTTCAATATAATAATCTATATATGGATGCCGTATTATTTCAATATAATAATCTATATATGGATGCCGTATTATTTCAATATAATAATCTATATATGGATGCCGTATTATTTCAATATAATAATCTATATATGGATGCCGTATTATTTCAATATAATAATCTATATATATGGATGCCGTATTATTTCAATATAATAATCTATATATGGATGCCGTATTATTTCAATATAATAATCTATATATGGATGCCGTATTATTTCAATATAATAATCTATATATGGATGACGTATTATTTCAATATAATAATCTATATATGGATGCCGTATTATTTCAATATAATAATCTATATATGGATGCCGTATTATTTCAATATAATAATCTATATATGGATGCCGTATTATTTCAATATAATAATCTATATATATGGATGACGTATTATTTCAATATAATAATCTATATATATGGATGCCGTATTATTTCAATATAATAATCTATATATGGATGCCGTATTATTTCAATATAATAATCTATATATGGATGCCGTATTATTTCAATATAATAATCTATATATGGATGCCGTATTATTTCAATATAATAATCTATATATGGATGCCGTATTATTTCAATATAATAATCTATATATGGATGCCGTATTATTTCAATATAATAATCTATATATGGATGCCGTATTATTTCAATATAATAATCTATATATGGATGCCGTATTATTTCAATATAATAATCTATATATGGATGCCGTATTATTTCAATATAATAATCTATATATGGATGCCGTATTATTTCAATATAATAATCTATATATGGATGCCGTATTATTTCAATATAATAATCTATATATGGATGCCGTATTATTTCAATATAATAATCTATATATGGATGACGTATTATTTCAATATAATAATCTATATATGGATGACGTATTATTTCAATATAATTGCCGTATTATTTCAATATAATAATCTATATATGGATGCCCTATTATTTCAATATAATAATCTATATATCGATGCCGTATTATTTCAATATAATAATCTATATATATATGGATGACGTATTATTTCAATATAATAATCTATATATATGGATGCCGTATTATTTCAATATAATAATCTATATATGGATGACGTATTATTTCAACATAATAATCTATATATATGGATGACGTATTATTTCAATATAATAATCTATATATATGGATGCCGTATTATTTCAACATAATAATCTATATATGGATGACGTATTATTTCAACATAATAATCTATATATGGATGCCGTATTATTTCAATATAATAATCTATATATATGGATGACGTATTATTTCAATATAATAATCTATATATGGATGCCGTATTATTTCAATATAATAATCTATATATGGATGACGTATTATTTCAATATAATAATCTATATATATGGATGCCGTATTATTTCAATATAATAATCTATATATGGATGCCGTATTATTTCAATATAATAATCTATATATGGATGCCGTATTATTTCAATATAATAATCTATATATGGATGCCGTATTATTTCAATATAATAATCTATATATGGATGCCGTATTATTTCAATATAATAATCTATATATATGGATGACGTATTATTTCAATATAATAATCTATATATGGATGCCGTATTATTTCAATATAATAATCTATATATATGGATGCCGTATTATTTCAATATAATAATCTATATATGGATGCCGTATTATTTCAATATAATAATCTATATATGGATGCCGTATTATTTCAATATAATAATCTATATATATGGATGCCGTATTATTTCAATATAATAATCTATATATGGATGCCGTATTATTTCAATATAATAATCTATATATGGATGCCGTATTATTTCAATATAATAATCTATATATGGATGCCGTATTATTTCAATATAATAATCTATATATGGATGACGTATTATTTCAATATAATAATCTATATATATGGATGCCGTATTATTTCAATATAATAATCTATATATGGATGCCGTATTATTTCAATATAATAATCTATATATATGGATGCCGTATTATTTCAATATAATAATCTATATATATGGATGCCGTATTATTTCAATATAATAATCTATATATGGATGCCGTATTATTTCAATATAATAATCTATATATGGATGCCGTATTATTTCAATATAATAATCTATATATATGGATGCCGTATTATTTCAATATAATAATCTATATATGGATGCCGTATTATTTCAATATAATAATCTATATATGGATGCCGTATTATTTCAATATAATAATCTATATATGGATGCCGTATTATTTCAATATAATAATCTATATATGGATGCCGTATTATTTCAATATAATAATCTATATATATGGATGACGTATTATTTCAATATAATAATCTATATATATGGATGCCGTATTATTTCAATATAATAATCTATATATGGATGCCGTATTATTTCAATATAATAATCTATATATGGATGCCGTATTATTTCAATATAATAATCTATATATGGATGCCGTATTATTTCAATATAATAATCTATATATGGATGCCGTATTATTTCAATATAATAATCTTATATATGGATGCCGTATTATTTCAATATAATAATCTATATATGGATGCCGTATTATTTCAATATAATAATCTATATATGGATGCCGTATTATTTCAATATAATAATCTATATATGGATGCCGTATTATTTCAATATAATAATCTATATATGGATGCCGTATTATTTCAATATAATAATCTATATATGGATGACGTATTATTTCAATATAATAATCTATATATGGATGCCGTATTATTTCAATATAATAATCTATATATGGATGCCGTTATTATTTCAATATAATAATCTATATATGGATGCCGTATTATTTCAATATAATAATCTATATATATGGATGCCGTATTATTTCAATATAATAATCTATATATGGATGCCGTATTATTTCAATATAATAATCTATATATGGATGCCGTATTATTTCAATATAATAATCTATATATGGATGACGTATTATTTCAATATAATAATCTATATATGGATGCCGTATTATTTCAATATAATAATCTATATATGGATGCCGTATTATTTCAATATAATAATCTATATATGGATGCCGTATTATTTCAATATAATAATCTATATATGGATGACGTATTATTTCAATATAATAATCTATATATATGGATGACGTATTATTTCAATATAATAATCTACATATGTATGACGTATTATTTCAATATAATAATCTATATATGGATGACGTATTATTTCAATATAATAATCTACATATGGATGCCGTATTATTTCAATATAATAATCTATATATGGATGCCGTATTATTTCAATATAATAATCTATATATATGGATGCCGTATTATTTCAATATAATAATCTATATATGGATGACGTATTATTTCAATATAATAATCTATATATGGATGCCGTATTATTTCAATATAATAATCTATATATGGATGACGTATTATTTCAATATAATAATCTATATATGGATGCCGTATTATTTCAATATAATAATCTATATATATGGATGCCGTATTATTTCAATATAATAATCTATATATGGATGCCGTATTATTTCAATATAATAATCTATATATATGGATGCCGTATTATTTCAATATAATAATCTATATATGGATGCCGTGTTATTTCAATATAATAATCTATATATGGATGCCGTATTATTTCAATATAATAATCTATATATGGATGCCGTATTATTTCAATATAATAATCTATATATGGATGACGTATTATTTCAATATAATAATCTATATATGGATGCCGTATTATTTCAATATAATAATCTATATATATGGATGCCGTATTATTTCAATATAATAATCTATATATGGATGACGTATTATTTCAATATAATAATCTATATATGGATGCCGTATTATTTCAATATAATAATCTATATATGGATGACGTATTATTTCAATATAATAATCTATATATATGGATGCCGTATTATTTCAATATAATAATCTATATATATGGATGACGTATTATTTCAATATAATAATCTATATATGGATGCCGTATTATTTCAATATAATAATCTATATATGGATGCCGTATTATTTCAATATAATAATCTATATATGGATGACGTATTATTTCAATATAATAATCTATATATGGATGCCGTATTATTTCAATATAATAATCTATATATGGATGCCGTATTATTTCAATATAATAATCTATATATGGATGCCGTATTATTTCAATATAATAATCTAAATATATGGATGCCGTATTATTTCAATATAATAATCTATATATATGGATGCCGTATTATTTCAATATAATAATCTATATATATGGATGACGTATTATTTCAATATAATAATCTATATATGGATGACGTATTATTTCAATATAATAATCTATATATGGATGCCGTATTATTTCAATATAATAATCTATATATGGATGCCGTGTTATTTCAATAAAATAATCTATATATGGATGCCGTATTATTTCAATATAATAATCTATATATGGATGACGTATTATTTCAATATAATAATCTATATATGGATGACGTATTATTTCAATATAATAATCTATATATATGGATGCCGTATTATTTCAATATAATAATCTATATATGGATGCCGTATTATTTCAATATAATAATCTATATATGGATGCCGTATATATTATTTCAATATAATAATCTATATATGGATGCCGTATTATTTCAATATAATAATCTATATATGGATGCCGTATTATTTCAATATAATAATCTATATATGGATGCCGTATTATTTCAATATAATAATCTATATATGGATGCCGTATTATTTCAATATAATAATCTATATATGGATGCCGTATTATTTCAATATAATAATCTATATATGGATGCCGTATTATTTCAATATAATAATCTATATATGGATGCCGTATTATTTCAATATAAATCTATATATATGGATGCCGTATTATTTCAATATAATAATCTATATATGGATGCCGTATTATTTCAATATAATAATCTATATATGGATGACGTATTATTTCAATATAATAATCTATATATGGATGCCGTATTATTTCAATATAATAATCTATATATGGATGCCGTATTATTTCAATATAATAATCTATATATGGATGCCGTATTATTTCAATATAATAATCTATATATGGATGCCGTATTATTTCAATATAATAATCTATATATGGATGCCGTATTATTTCAATATAATAATTCTATATATGGATGACGTATTATTTCAATATAATAATCTATATATGGATGCCGTATTATTTCAATATAATAATCTATATATGGATGCCGTATTATTTCAATATAATAATCTATATATGGATGACGTATTATTTCAATATAATAATCTATATATGGATGCCGTATTATTTCAATATAATAATCTATATATGGATGCCGTATTATTTCAATATAATAATCTATATATGGATGCCGTATTATTTCAATATAATAATCTATATATGGATGCCGTATTATTTCAATATAATAATCTATATATGGATGCCGTATTATTTCAATATAATAATCTATATATGGATGACGTATTATTTCAATATAATAATCTATATATGGATGCCGTATTATTTCAATATAATAATTTATATATATGGATGCCGTATTATTTCAATATAATAATCTATATATGGATGCCGTATTATTTCAATATAATAATCTATATATGGATGCCGTATTATTTCAATATAATAATCTATATATGGATGCCGTATTATTTCAATATAATAATCTATATATGGATGACGTATTATTTCAATATAATAATCTATATATATGGATGCCGTATTATTTCAATATAATAATCTATATATGGATGCCGTATTATTTCAATATAATAATCTATATATGGATGCCGTATTATTTCAATATAATAATCTATATATGGATGCCGTGTTATTTCAATAAAATAATCTATATATGGATGCCGTATTATTTCAATATAATAATCTATATATGGATGACGTATTATTTCAATATAATAATCTATATATGGATGACGTATTATTTCAATATAATAATCTATATATGGATGCCGTATTATTTCAATATAATAATCTATATATGGATGCCGTATTATTTCAATATAATAATCTATATATGGATGCCGTATTATTTCAATATAATAATCTATATATATGGATGACGTATTATTTCAATATAATAATCTATATATGGATGCCGTATTATTTCAATATAATAATCTATATATGGATGACGTATTATTTCAATATAATAATCTATATATGGATGACGTATTATTTCAATATAAATAATCTATATATGGATGCCGTATATATTATTTCAATATAATAATCTATATATGGATGACGTATTATTTCAATATAATAATCTATATATATGGATGACGTATTATTTCAATATAATAATCTATATATGGATGACGCGGTATTATTTCAATATAATAATCTATATATATGGATGACGTATTATTTCAATATAATAATCTATATATGGATGCCGTATTATTTCAATATAATAATCTATATATGGATGACGTATTATTTCAATATACTAATCTATATATGGATGCCGTATTATTTCAATATAATAATCTATATATGGATGACGTATTATTTCAATATAATAATCTATATATGGATGCCGTATTATTTCAATATAATAATCTATATATATGGATGACGTATTATTTCAATATAATAATCTATATATATGGATGCCGTATTATTTCAATATAATAATCTATATATGGATGCCGTATTATTTCAATATAATAATCTATATATATGGATGACGTATTATTTCAATATAATAATCTATATATATGGATGCCGTATTATTTCAATATAATAATCTATATATGGATGCCGTATTATTTCAATATAATAATCTATATATGGATGCCGTATTATTTCAATATAATAATCTATATATGGATGCCGTATTATTTCAATATAATAATCTATATATGGATGCCGTATTATTTCAATATAATAATCTATATATGGATGCCGTATTATTTCAATATAATAATCTATATATGGATGCCGTATTATTTCAATATAATAATCTATATATGGATGCCGTATTATTTCAATATAATAATCTATATATGGATGCCGTATTATTTCAATATAATAATCTATATATGGATGCCGTATTATTTCAATATAATAATCTATATATGGATGCCGTATTATTTCAATATAATAATCTATATATGGATGCCGTATTATTTCAATATAATAATCTATATATATGGATGCCGTATTATTTCAATATAATAATCTATATATGGATGCCGTATTATTTCAATATAATAATCTATATATGGATGCCGTATTATTTCAATATAATAATCTATATATGGATGCCGTATTATTTCAATATAATAATCTATATATGGATGACGTATTATTTCAATATAATAATCTATATATGGATGCCGTATTATTTCAATATAATAATCTATATATGGATGCCGTATTATTTCAATATAATAATCTATATATGGATGCCGTATTATTTCAATATAATAATCTATATATGGATGCCGTATTATTTCAATATAATAATCTATATATGGATGCCGTATTATTTCAATATAATAATCTATATATGGATGCCGTATTATTTCAATATAATAATCTATATATGGATGCCGTATTATTTCAATATAATAATCTATATATATGGATGCCGTATTATTTCAATATAATAATCTATATATGGATGCCGTATTATTTCAATATAATAATCTATATATGGATGCCGTATTATTTCAATATAATAATCTATATATGGATGCCGTATTATTTCAATATAATAATCTATATATGGATGCCGTATTATTTCAATATAATAATCTATATATATGGATGCCGTATTATTTCAATATAATAATCTATATATGGATGCCGTATTATTTCAATATAATAATCTATATATGGATGCCGTATTATTTCAATATAATAATCTATATATGGATGCCGTATTATTTCAATATAATAATCTATATATGGATGACGTATTATTTCAATATAATAATCTATATATGGATGACGTATTATTTCAATATAATAATCTATATATATGGATGACGTATTATTTCAATATAATAATCTATATATATGGATGCCGTATTATTTCAATATAATAATCTATATATGGATGACGTATTATTTCAATATAATAATCTATATATATGGATGCCGTATTATTTCAATATAATAATCGATATATGGATGACGTATTATTTCAATATAATAATCTATATATATGGATGCCGTGTTATTTCAATATAATAATCTATATATGGATGACGTATTATTTCAATATAATAATCTATATATGGATGACGTATTATTTCAATATAATAATCTATATATGGATGACGTATTATTTCAATATAATAATCTATATATGGATGACGTATTATTTCAATATAATAATCTATATATGGATGCCGTATTATTTCAATATAATAATCTATATATGGATGACGTATTATTTCAATATAATTTTTTGATGCAAAACAAGAAAATTAATAATTCTTTTATTTAATTAATAATTATTTTATATTTAATTTCTCTGATAACTCATTATGCATGTGTGACGTAAATTCCGGACATTTACATGTCAAACAAACCTATATATATCTCAAAAAGAATGCGAAGAAACGAAAATCTTCAAAAAAAGTTCTTAGGGGCACTTTAAAAGCATTGGTAACAGCCGGTTTATTGGGTTTTCAGAAATGTATAGCTTTCGCAACAGTTATGGTTATTTCTAAAGATATCAATAGTTAAGAACAAAGAGGTGGTTAAAGTGCCTATAACGTCTGTGGGGATTTAAGATATTTGTAATCTATGGCTTATCCTGAGATAAATTGTAATATATCTTGTCAGCTGAAAATTTCATCTTCATGGACTTTTTTGCTGTTAAAGTTGACGGAAATGACGTCAAATCGGGAATCTGTCTACATGAAAACCTCTTTACAGATGCCCGATTTGACGTCATTTCCGTAAACTTTAACAGCAAAAAAGTCTATGAAGATGACATTTTCAGCTGACAAGATATATTAGAATTTTTCTCAGGAGAATCCATAGATTACAAATATGTTAAATCCCCACAGACGTTATAGGCACTTTAAATTTTGGATGTATTTCCGCCCGTCAGGAATTAGAGTTACCTCTATTAATCGCCCTCCGCAAAGGGCGTATTTTCTTCATTCAATGTAGAAATATGCTGCAACTTTTTATTAAGAATCACATTCATTTAACTTACTTTACCACGGCCATAAAATGTTAGGTTTGCATACTTATATATACATTAGTCACTAGACATTACATGTATTTGAAATTGCTGAATTCTGGGATCTCTTTCTCTTGACAGGCAGTTTTAGAAACGAGAAGCCTTTTGGTGGAAAAAATTTAAACTTCTAAGGCTCTGAAACACTATTTCCTGCATTTTGAGGGAGTAAAATCACATTTTGGTGATTTCGATAGTGTATTCAATGTAGAAGGTATCTACATCGTTTGCAGCTCCAGTGATATTTATGAATGAAAAGTTTTAAAACACAACATATTTCTGCAATTGAGAAATTTACTCCTAACTTGCAAACGGAAGAAAACAGGAAATTTTCCAAGGGGCAGATTTACGGTGACTGGGTCAAATCCGACTACCGTGGGGGCATTTGCCTTGTGACGACGACATAGAGCTTAAACAAATACAGTCCAGTCTGAAGTTAGGCCAGTCTTATGTAAACAAGAGCTGAACGTAATTATTTTCTTTGTTTTTCACGGCTCATGAATTATTAATGAGTTTGTGATGAATTAATAATTATTTTTGCCGTCATCATTGTTGCCGTCATGTTTGATAAAAGACATATATCAAAACATCCGAAGTTTGGAACAGTTGAAAATGGCTCTTATATTTTAACAATTTTTTAATAAAAATATACAGTCAATGCATCGACAGTGTTAACATAAAAGATGTGATATCAAAAAATCTCTTTTCTGTTTCAACAAATAATAGGGTTCTTGGAACGATAGTTTAAAAACAGTATGAATTGCTATATAACTGTAATATTTACTACATATTAAATGGTTCGTGAGCAGTCTTAACGCTGCTTTTCTGCAATCTGATTGGTTCCTGAGTAGTCTTTATAAACCCGTAAAGACCGGCCATTACAAAACAAGCGAAACGTTTTAAAAATTTCGATGAAATGTGAGGAAATGTGAGAAATATAAAAGAGCCATATAATAAAAACCTTATTAACCTCGTTTGGTCAGTCTTTACGGTAAAATAATCATGCCCTTGGTCTTTTTGCAGAGAGCTCGCTCCTTCGTCGTCGCTCGGTATTTACTGAAAGACCGCGGGTAAGGTAATTTTGCTGTAAAGATCTTTCGTTCGGTCAATAAGTGTTTATTATTATATGGCACAAGCTACTTCCGGTAAAATTGCGGCAAAATTGTCACGTTCCGGATTACGGATTTTGTCAACCATTTTGTAATACAAAGGAGCGAACAACGATAGGAAACTTTGAAAAGCAGCAAAAATTGAACGAATTTGGTAAATTAGGCACTAAATCATGTACGAGTCGGACGATGAACAATCTAAAAGAGATTCTTACTATCATGAAAACAATAGAAGAACAAGAACAAGATTGAAAATGACGATTCTGTCACTCAAAACGTATGTTTTTTTAAAAAAGTCATGCCATATAATAAACCTCTTATTAACCTCGACCGCTTGGTAATTTCGGGAAAATATCAGACCTGGGTCTTTTATGTACGAACCTCGCCCTACGGGCTCGGTCTGATATTTTCCCGTAATGACCTTGCTCTCGGTTAATAAGAAGTTATTAAATAGTGTGTAGGAGGTCTTATAATCGGTTTCGAGGATGTGATGATATCTTGCTCTATTTTCTTGAAAATCTATTTTCTGTTTCAAGAAATAACAGGGTCCTTGTAACGATAGTTTAAAAACAGTATGAATTGCTATATAACTGTATATTATTTCTACTTAAATAGTGTGGAGGAGGTCTTATAATCGGTTAGAGCATTAATTGTGAAATGTAAATTTGACTAGCTCTGACGAAGGAACTCCTCTCGAAAGGAGTTAGATCACCTACACACGACTAGTAAGGAAGTAACAGCTTTATTTCAACAGGATAACTCAGCTCAGTTACATTAGCTGTTCTCACTAACTTTTAGAGATTTCGATTTGTAATTCTTCCTTATAGTGAGACACAATTTGATTGGTTGATACATAGTCACATGACGTACAACGATTATATTTGTAGTAACTTCGTTGAATCGTTTTATTCAGCGTTTTTCTGAAAAATTGACAAATAGCCGACTTTATTCCCCGAACTATAAAACATTTATTATTTTATGTATTTTTATAAACTTTGCGGCCTCATCTAGACTAGAGAACAAATATAAAAAAGGTTGTTCCTTATTTAAACTTTTGTACTTTTAGTGAGACCATAGGTTTATAATAAAACACTTCTTGTTATGTAATTTTACAATGGAGTCGATACCAGTATTAAAGAAGGCGAAAGATAGCATGATTGTGGTCTATGTTATAAAAAATTATACCATTCGCGCTCGTCGTATGACTCATATAAAGCTAATGCTATAATTGACGCAATTGAGAAGCCAGGAAGGAAAGGGTTTTGCCTAAGAAAATTATTGTCCAGTTTATTTTCAGCTGAGATATTGTTGAATAACCACAACAAGAAATCAATAATATTAAAACATGATAGATCTTAATAACTGACATTTTGTTACGAGACAAGTAACATCTTCAGAATGAAAGGAATTATTTAAAGTGATAGCTATTAAATAGCTTAACTGATACATAAATAGATAGTGAAGAAAGTGGCAGATGAATATTAATAAGAATTGACGAGTTAGAATGTAGAGTAAGTATCTTAGAAAGTTTACTAATTTCTTAGATAAATCCTAAACAACAACATTAATAAAATATTTTCCTTTATCTTTGCTTAGATACTTTTAGTAATACATTTAGATATACATTTACTCAGGATTTCATATCCATTACTATTTTATGACTCTTTTAGACAACAACAGCACCACAGTTCCTTAATAATACGACAGCCTTGCCAACAGAAAGTGGTTTCCCTGCTGGATACTTCGTCAATATTTACATTATTGTCATTATGAGTTCCTTTGCATTAGTTCTAAACGCTATCCTATTGGTCGTCTTCATAGTTGACCCCCTGCGGTGCTTACGTAGCGTCTCTTCTAGTCTGATTATCAACCTCGCTTTGGCTGATTTAGTAACGGCGACCACGATCCTTATTTGGGCAACGGGAATATGGCATTGGCAACCACCACTTCTGTTTAATGTAGTATTTTCACTTATATGGTTTGGTTACACAGCTTCTTTTCTGACCATTACCTTGCTGTCTTGCGAAAGATTCATTGCTATCAAGTACATATGGTCAGCGGAAAGAATTGTGACGAAGCAAAGAACGATTTATGCTATCATCACAATATGGCTATTATCGTCTTTGGCTTTTATCAACATGTCCCCAAATTACAGAAGCTGTTATATCATATCATTATCGACTGTTTTTGAACTTTGTGTTCTGGTAGTCATCGTCTTTTATTATAAGTTGTGGAAGATCCGACGTAAACACAGACTAGGAGAGAATCCAATTGCTGTGAAAGAAGGAATGAAACTAACCAAAGTTGTATTTCTCCTCTCCGTAATCCTCATCATCACAACCCTTCCACTCATGACCATCTATCAGATTATATTTTTGGCAGAACGAATATGTGAGAAAGAGTTTTGCCTCGGGAAAACCTTCTATGCACTTCCTCTTCAATTTTTTCCCGTTTTTACCCTCAACTTTGGTTTGAATCCTGTGATCTACGCATGGAGGTTGCCAAAGTACAGACGGTCCTTCTACCAGGTCTGCTCAAAATCATTTAAGAATATTACTGGGCAACGTAGTAAAAGCTCCGAGAATAGAGAAGTGGGTCATTGCTCGATGATAGCCCTCCCGGAGTTTACCAGTCCTTCCTGTGTAGCCATTAAATCGATCAGGAACAATAATATATATTCACTTACTAAATGAAGTAATACTAAATGAAGTAATTTTACCTTTAAACTGCCACTGTCACCAAATTTTTGATTTCCATTTTATTTCCCAAAATGAAAATGTGCACGCTCCGATTTTAAAATCTGCTATCAGAACGAAATGTGGTTGAAAAAAATGATTTTATCAACGGTTGAAATAGAGAAATATGGCACTTCGGATGAGAAAGTTTGCTGTCGCTTTATTGGGCGATGTGACGTCATACGTATGACATACATGACAAAGAGACAAAATGGCTACATCTTCAACTGGTTCGTCTCGTCGTCACGGAGGAAAATATTGTGTTGCTGGCCGTTCTAAGCAAACTAGTCGTACTAACAGCCAATTTACAGAATTTTCTGTGTCAACTGTGCCATGTGTCATACTTACGACATAACAAACGAAAACAACTGGTGGCGTTGAATTTCGCATATCAGAAAAATATTCAACCAATCGGACGAAGCCCATCGATAAATCGCAAAAGTTTGAATATTTTAACAAAAAATTGGTGTCAGTGGCACTTTAAGAGTTTAAAATAACTTACTATAAGTTTGAGCCCGTTATCAGGTCTGTTGATGTAAAATTACGCACGTTGACAGTTGCAGTTGTCCGAGATGTGGCCTTCCATGGATAGTAAATAGACTGGATAGGAAACTAAGATCACGTGCGACGTTTCCAGCATGCTGATTGGTTTAGGCACCAGTTGGTCGCGTGAAAACCTAGTTGCAAATCGTGATGTCACAAAATCACCATAAATCGCAACGTTTAGCAATAATACAGCTAAAAATGATAGTCAAACTACCAAAAAATTTCACAATGCCACTTTACGATGGAATATCCGACTACCATTACTCATTTTAGGCGAAAAGATCCAACTTTAGACGGTGAAAAACGCGTCCCAAATTTCAACTAAAACAACGGTAGTTTTGCGACGCCAGTTTCTTCACCACAAAACGAAAACAGCTGAAACAAAGACGAACAACATTTACCTCGATCATTTGGTCGTGGCTTAGGCAGGTTTGTAAGACGATGAAACATTTTGGAATCTCAATATAGCTACTTGAATACGAAAATATGGAGAAGTCGAAGAGAAACTCAGCAAAATCTGTGTACTCGTGACATCTTCGTGACATCACGAATTTCAACTAGGTTTTCACGCTGACGTCAACCAGTTTCCTATCCAGTCTATTTACTATCGATGGGCCTTCCAAGCCTATACGTTGCTGGAGTTGCTCTAAGGCAAGGCTTACATATGCGTAAAGCAGTGTTTTAACTGATGTATTCAAATAAAGTCTATTTAAGATATAGTATATTAAGTCTATTTACTATCGTTGTATTTTGACTGCAGTACCCCCTAAAAGACGCTGCGAGGGCCGCTTTTTTCGGATCGAAGTACAGAGCGAAATATTTGTGTCTGCCTCATCAACAATAATTTAAGCTCTCGTCGCCATGTTGTATTTGATACCACAGGGATACCATGCCACGTCTTTAGATATTTCTGTTTTTTATTAGGCAATTTTATATAAAGGGGATCGTTCAAAACAATCATAGGAGAGCAATTATAGGAAAAGAAAGAGAAAAGAAAACAATTATAGGCTAAAAACAATCTCTCCCAGCTGTGGAATGCAACCCAATGTGGTGGCGAAAGTCAAAGTTATATTTTATAAGGCGTGAACAACTGGTGTTTTATTTGTAAAATAAATTTGAGAAGTGTTGTTTTGAAAATTTGTTGTTTGCACATAGTTAATTGTATTATGCAGGATGTCCCGATCGGGGGACAATTCAAAAGCAGGCGCCAGCTTTTGAAAATGCTCTTTTGTTCTTGGCAGTTTTTTTCGTTAGATAAAACCCTTCGAAGAACAAAGAAAACCAACTTCATTGTGTTTAAAGAAACATATACAATAAGGATATGTTGTGAACTATGGAATTGGGAGTAGGGAACTATTGCATGGGGCGTAGGGAAACAAATATTGTTGACTGTAGCACTG
The DNA here is from genome assembly GCA_035772405.1 of Chrysogorgia sp. JL179-B06. Lineage (NCBI taxonomy): Eukaryota > Metazoa > Cnidaria > Anthozoa > Scleralcyonacea > Chrysogorgiidae > Chrysogorgia > Chrysogorgia sp. JL179-B06. The sequence goes on from JAYKKM010000008.1 coordinate 373,355, forward strand.
GATCTACGCGAGAGCGGCATTCGGTTGCAGACGAGCAGACGTCAATGAAATGGCTACCAAATAAGCAATCTTGTACGGCAGTGCTCGAGAACAGACCAAGGAGACGATGCCATGAGATTGCCAACGCCGTCGACGGAGCCACCTGAGCTGAGGTCGGCGGCAAATACAACGTTTCAGAAGTCGTAGATGTTGTGACAATCGTAGATACCGAAGAATGGTTAGCGTGTTTAAATAAAGTTTCTATCTATCTATCTCTATTATTAATAGGAACCGGTTAAAGTGAGGACTGCTACTAGCCATCGCGTGAATTTCGTCCACAGACAACGGGGACGCATTCACGAAGAGGAATATAGAAGTAACGTGTCCTGAGAGCATCAAGCATGTGAGCACTGAGTATCATGATAGTTGATCTACATCTATACTAGAAATATATACGTCACCCCCAACCATTGTCCCCAGGGCCCAGACCGCGCGCGCCGCTGTAACTATATGACCGGCACCCGTTCATCTAGTTTTGAAAACTATATGACCGGCACTCAGTAATCGTAACAATACTAACAATAATTCTAAAATAAACTCTAATCATAACCCAAATCCTAACCCTAACCGTTAAAAACGAAGACCAAAAATTATATTTAATTAAAATAACTCACAAAAAGGATGCATGTCCATTGTGGGAATTGAACTCGCCATATTCGGCATCGCAACCCTGGAAACTAACCACTACACTCGACAGAAAACAATAAAAAAATATTTAAAGTCGTTCGCTGATTAAATAACCGGCTGCCAGTCATGATATACAGTAGTCACTTCGTTTATATAACGCCGGTCATATAACAAATCGCACGTGGATTTTGAACGTTATATTTACTCGATTTCAAATCTGAAAACAGATTTGGAATTACCGAGTCTAAATACATAACATACATACCTATTATATTACGTAAACGTGTATACCCTTCGTAAAAACCTCTTTATGTAGTTCGTCAGATCACAAATCGTCATTGGTCGCTCGCGTTCCCTGCCCAAAATATTGTCCGATTCAAACGGATCACCCGAAACGATTTTTTTACTTCCTTATAAGAGTTGGTGATGCAGAGCAAAATATATATACATATATATATACAGAATAAAAAGGATAAAATGTTAAAACTGTAACTCAAGTTTCACGCTCATAGGCGATCTTCAGACTAATTACATAAGAGAATCGTAGCGCTTGTATATATATAATATATATATATATATATATATATATATATATATATATATATATATATATATATATATATATATATATATATATATATATATATATATATATATATATATATATATATATATATATATATATATATATATATATATATATATATATATATATATAAATGTGTAGATTGATCACACAAGTAAAAGTATATAGAAAAAGTTCGTTGTGGAAACGATGAAGATGGAATAAAGGATATCAGTAAATAACACTCATTCTGCACAAACGTTTTCGCTTTTATTATAAGCTCTTCAGGTGCTGAGTACTTGGTGAAAGTGTTTGGATATCCTATATTTACAATGTGTAGTATTTCACCACCACGTCACTACACGTGTGGTGTTAATTTTCGCTAATTATTTACATAAAATTTCACACAAACCTCTAGTTATATAAAATATATATCTTACAAGAAGTTGGTATTTAGCAGGAATTTAAATTCGGTTGGAGTATAGAAATAATGTCTCTTTCCTTCGACTCTCTTATAATATATATATATATATATATATATATATATATATATATATATATATATATATAATATATATATATATATATATATATATATATATATTTATATATATATATACAAACTTTTCGTGAGAAATGGATCCCTGCCATGGCGATATTATCACCCTTATCACCTCGCTTGCGAGGGAAATATATCGTTTGACGTCACACCCAACGCCCTGAGTGAAGGATAAGCTGGTCAGCGGCCAGCAGCCCCCACCTTGCGGTCCCTCCTATAGTGGACACAAAGAGACCACACCTAAAATGCATGTTGCCAATTCTTTTTATTTCATAAATGCATTTATAATATTTTTTAAGTCATTGGAATGTTTAGTGGAATTACTTGCGTAATTCGTGCTGGACGTCTTACCTGAAAATGAAATAATTTATACAATTTTAATTCAACCAAGATTTCATGGAATTGTAGAATATTTAATGCTGGAATATATGGTACAAGTACAACACTGCACGCAAGATACTAGATTACAACGAGCTTTTGTAAACAGATATCCTTTTCAATTTATTAAGTAGCATGGTATTCATAGCACATTACTTAATCATGATTAGACACTTTGATTCTACAAATATATAAATAAAGAGAAATTCTTTAATCAACATTTATTATAATACGTTTCGGGACACAGAAGTAACGAAACGTATTATAATAATATAATAATTTTTGTTTATAGAAGTTCCTTTTGTGATTTGTATATATATATATATATATTGTAAGGATTTATGGTGAGGATTTATATTGTAAGGATTGAAGGGAAATTTCGAGTGTTGGAATACATACATTTTAAGACCAAACCGTGACCAGTTGCGAAAAATGCAAATTCAACCCGTGACCCTGCGACGCTAGTGCAGTGCTCTGACCATTGAGCTACGGAATATATATATATATATATATATATATATATATATATATATATATATATATATATATATATATATTATATATATATATATAATATATATACAATATATGCAATATCTACAGACACGTGTTTCGCTGTTCCACAGCTCATCAGTGTAGCTTGGCACAATCTAGATATGCGCATGAGAACTAATTATACACAAACGATTGCCAGTGACAACCGCTTGTGGGATAAACAGCGGTCATGCGCACATCTAGAGAGCGCGATATATATATATTATATATATATATATATATATACACCGTCATTCCCCATTGTGATGGCCTTGAAGCTCTGAAGTTTTTCTTTGATCAGCGCACTAATTTAGAACCCTCCACAACCACGTTACTCCGCTTAGCAGAACTAGTGCTTACCCTTAACAATTTTTCGTTTGATGGCGAACATTATCAACAAATAAGTGGTGTTGCGATGGGCACCAAAATGGGTCCAAGCTATGCTAACTTATTTGTTGGTTATGTTGAAAAACAGATCTTTGAACAATACACGGGTCCCTTGCCTGATTTTTTCGGAAGATTTATCGATGAGGAACAGCGTCGTGTTCACGTGTCCTTTTAGAGCAGTTCATCAACTTTGTTGATGATTTTCATCCTGCTCTGAAGTTCACGTGGGAAATCAGCGAGACCTCTGTGTCGTTCCTTGATATTTTAATTTCGATTAATGGTGATTCGCTGAAAACGTCGGTCTCGTACAAGCTTACTGACTCCCATAGTTATCTTCTATTTTCATCCTCTCATCCCAACCACACTAAGCAATCCATCCCTTACTCTCAATTCTTGCGTCTTCGCCGCTTATGTAGCGACGACCAAGATTTTCAAGTCAAATCAATGGAAATGAGATCTTTTTTTGTCCAACGTGGTTACCCTACCAACCTTTTAGACCTCGCCGTTCAGAAAGCTTTTCTCGTCCCCCGTATAGACGCCCTTGAACCATCTTTGGAACGAGTTTCAAACAATAAAATTCCTTTAGTTCTAACATTTCATCCTTTCAATTTTAAAGTTAAAAATATTATTAATCGGAATTTTCACATTTTACAAAATGATCCTGAGACGTCAGCCATTTTCACCGACAACCCTTTGGTATCTTTTCGCCGTAATAAAAACATTCGTGACTCCTTAGTACATAGTGCCCTTAAACAAAATACCTCGGCACCAGCGGGAACATTTTCTTGCGGCCGTTCCCGCTGTAACACATGCGCTTTTCTCAATCCCACTACAGTTATTACTGCCCCCAAATTCGACCACACAATCCGTCATGCTTTTTCATGCACGTCCACCAACATAATTTATTGCATTTCTTGCGATAAATGCCCTAAAATCTACATCGGTGAAACTGGGCGACGCCTTTCAGACAGGTTTGCTGAACATCTTCGTTCCGTGAGGATCAATGATGGTGACAAACCTGTAGCCCGCCATTTCAACAGCTCCAACCATTTGGTTTCAGACATGAAAGTCTGTGCCATCCTTCCCATTTCCGGTGGCAACGATAACCGCAAGCGGCAAGAAAAGCGTCTCATTTTTAAACTTGGCACCACACATCCTCTTGGTCTTAACGAACGTTTTTCTTTTATTTAACTTCCTAAAAGTTTTTTATTATTTTAGTTTGCTTGGAACTTTTTATTATTAGCTTATGCACTTTCATTGCTTTTCAAGTCTTTGCTTCTATTATTATCGCCTAATCCCCTTGAATATTGGACCTGTCATTTTTCCCACCCCCTCAGTCTGCTTATTGATCAACTTTAAAAATAGCAAATGATTTAACTTTTCCCATCTCATTAATTATTAGTTAGTTTATTTCCCGTGCATTTGATTGGCTACTTTCTACCTGGGACACCCTTTTGGCATTATATAAGCCCTATTTATTTTATTTCATCTCGTCTTACTCTGATGAAGGGCTCCGCTCGAAACGTCAGTATCTCGTCACTAAATTCTTGGCAGTTTACCACCTTTTCACTTTGCTATATATATATATATATATATATATATATATATATATATATATATATATATATATATTATATATATATATATATATATATATATATATTAAAAAGTAGAGTGCTGCGTAGACAGTGTTTTGAATATATAGCAAAGTGAAAAGGTGGTAAACTGCCAAGAATTTAGTGACGAGATACTGACGTTTCGAGCGGAGCCCTTCATCAGAGTAAGACCATGAAGGGCTCCGCTCGAAACGTCAGTATCTCGTCACTAAATTCTTGGCAGTTTACCACCTTTTCACTTTGCTATATATATATATATATAGTGAAAGTGGTCTTACCTCAAAATGATAAAAGCCGCAACTGTCAGTTTCACGCAAGGCGATCTTCAGGCGAAGATCTTCGCCTGAAGATCGCCTTGCGTGAAACTGACAGTTGCGGCTTTTATCATTTTGAGGTAAGACCACTTTCACTATATATTCGCTCTACCTTTATGGTATTGAGCACTTTTAACGTTCCGTGAACAACATCACATTCGTTTTAGTATATATATATATATATATATATATATATATATATATATATATATATATATATATATATATATATATATATATATATATATATATATATATATATATATATATATTTGCATGAAGAAGTATTTTCAATTATATTCATATTTATACCAGGCATGGCCTCAAATATTTTCCCTTGATATATATATATATATATTTAAAGCTTTATAAAAATTAAATTAGACCACAAGTCTTGGACGTCACTTCCTCTAATCGGAACATGTTCGAGTAATGGCGGCTGTATAATCAGAGGAGTAGCCAGGATTTTCTGTCAAGGGGGGCCAGAATAGACCTAGAAGGGGGGGGGGGGGGGGGGGGGGGGGGGGGGGGCAGCCTAACTGAGGCAAATGCAGACACAAGAGTACACATTTTCTAAGGAGGGGCCAGGAATTTTGCCAGGGGAGCCGGGGGCCCCGGCACCCCTTCTGGCTACGCCTCTGCGTATAATCTCGTATAAAAACAGTATGAAAAGGCGACTTCCCATGCTCGCAATTGCTTGAAATTTGGCAAGTTAAGTAAGAACACCATGCCTTTACAAATATGTAAAAATTCTGGATACCAAAAAGTTGATCACAGGGGCACTTTAAATAATTAAAATAATACATTATGAATGAAATTCTGAAATAAAATACGAAGGAAATATAAGCTACTAAGTCTTAGATGTTATCGAAAGCTTTTCAATAGAAGGGAATCTATACTTACAAGTATTCCAAAAATAACTATCCCCACGAACAAAACAACACCAAACACTGATAAAGAAATCTTCCACCATTCCAATTTATATGTATCCTGTTTTTCTGCAACGATAATTTTAATAAATTGTGAACTTTATTTTCTGAAACATACAACTGCGTCCACGTTGTCATGGGGGTGCCCAAATTAAAAATACCTCGACCATTTTGTTTCAAAGTTTGATGGAAAATTAAGAAAATTCCCAACGCCATTCAAGATTCAACAAATAAGGAAGTCTTTGATGCACTGCTGACAGATAATTTTGTTTTTAACATAACTAATTGGTAAACATGAGACATTTTTAGGAAAATACAAACACTCAGATAGCTAAACCTATCCCGATGCAGTTTGCTAACTTATCTTTACAATAACTTGTCTATAACTATCTCCTAATACTGTAGCTACTATAGGTATCCGGTAAAGGATTGACCTAGAGCCTTGATTAAAAAAACTACATTCATAATTTCCACAGTTTTAATACGTTAATTTTCCAGTTATGTAAAAGAAAAGGAATTTATAGACAAGCTTAGGATAAAGATGGTAAAAGTCTCTTTCTTCATATCCACCTTTAGTTTATTTATTGCCTAAACGAATATATTTGCTGTATTCACCGACTGTACATATGCATTGTTGAATATTTATACTACTTTTTCAGTTCAACAGTAACAACTGGAAGGCACAATATTGCGAACCCCCGAATAGAATCATTTCTAACCATCTTTAGGTGGAAGGTACTTCCCCCCAAAGTTGGGATCGAAGGGAGCTGTTACAGGCAGTACAGCTTGACTACATAAAAATTAAAGTAACAAAACTACATACAATACATAATTTCGTGTTTCATGATTATCAAATATACAGATGTCGATTAGTTTATTAGTTGATTGAGTAGATTAGTAGTATTGAGTTTTTTCCAAAAATCCTAAGCAAATTAAAGATCAATTGAAATAGATGGAGTGATTAAACATTTTTGAAATAAAGAATCAAAGAGTTATACTGGAGTTCATTTTAACATAATGTGACTTAATTTAACATTTTAACATCATTTCCCAAACTACTTAAAATGTGAATATCAGATGTTAGATGAGAAAATGCGTAAGCGATTAAAGCAAGATTCGCCTATTAAAAATCTATTCGTCGTTTACCTGATGATTTAATGCTTTTATGTCCATTAAACCGATGTAATTTCGTAACAGACATGTTTCGTATACCTTGCCGTTGATTTTTATATAAATTTGGACACACGAAGAAGCTTCAATCGAACAGATATTAGAAAAAATAGCATTGCCGTAGCCTGCGTGAAGACGCCTGATTTTTCTTCGTCCTCATTTCTAGCCCAACTTGCTTCTAAAAGTTTCCCACTTTAAACGAGCGCTGCACAATGCCTTCAGTGCCTGATTACAGAAATCAATGCATTAAAAATTACCTTTGTAATATAAGACAAGTGAGCGGGTTTTCTAATTCCAACTGTCTAACATGCCACTGATGCATACCCATCTCCGCAGGCAATATGCGCGCCAAGTCCCTAAAAGTAGCCCGAAAGTAGCGGGCGTCTTGTTAATTTAAACTCATACCCAATTAAAACATGTTTGTGTGTCACGTGTACACGCTTAGGCGCCAGCGACTGTATTGCGTTCCATGATTATTAAATGACAAACATATATTAATGTCGCGATTAGTTATGGAGTTGTTTATCATCCTGGAATAATGTGTAATTTCGACATTAATCATAATATATGAAGCTGGTGATTCTGAAAAATTAATCAGCCGTGTTAGAAAATAAACTGCTGCCGCAAACAGCCGTAAAAATATTCTGGTCAACCGGTATATTCTGGTTTGACCTTCAACTCTCATAACCTCTCAATCATGCACTTTCGTCAACTCTCATCCACTTTGAGTTCGTTTGACCGGTGCACGAGAGTCGATGAGAGTTATAAACGGCTAGCGGTTTCCACTTTGCAGTGGCATGTTCAACATAATGGCTGATGTTTCTGAGCGTTTTTCTGAAACAGCCTCAGGAAAAACCAGAAACAAACGACGTTGTAGTCATTGCCCATAACAAAAAGAAAAAGAAAAAAAGAAAATATTATTACATATCATCGACAAGTGACAAGTAATAGTAGTGACAACTACGCGCCATATTTGTTTACATAAAATTTTAAAATTCGAGCCTAGGCCCTAAGGCTGTGCTTCGCGCGGTTTTTAAACTCTCGTCAACTCTCGTGCAACTCTCGTGCTCGTTTGACCAAGCAATGAGAGTTTAGGAAAAACTCATGCAAACTCTCGCATGCCAACTCTCATCGACTCTCGCTCTCGTTTGATCAAGCCTTAAGTTTAATTTAAACCATTTCTTCACAGTTCTCATCCACAAATGATAAATCAAGTTAGCTATAAAACATGTACATAAATCTACTGCTGGATAAATCTACTGCTGGCAAATTGTATTCTTACCTGTATTATTATATTTCCCATTATTTTTCGTTGTTGTAGAAGTTTTGTTATAGTATGGCTCTGTTGTTACTATAGTATAATGAAAAAATTGATTTTAGCCCTTGATGTTTTTCATGAAAATATATATGTTAATATGTGAGATAGTCAGAGGTGGGGGAACGTCGCCAATCGCTTCTCCTCTTTCCACCCCGCCCACATACGCGCACTGAACTACTGAAGGATAATTCTCGTAATATTTTCCTGTCTACCAAAATAATCGAATAAAGAGACAATTGGCTGAGAGTTGATTAGTAGCATTGCGTCTTTTTTCAAAAACCAAAGCAAGTTAAAGACTAATTGAAAGAGACGGCGTAATTAAACATTGTTGCAACAAAAATAAAAGCACACATGAGTTAATATAGACATAATGTGTAAAAAGTATAATCGGTTCGAGAGTAACAAACAACTTTTGCCACTTTTTCAGTGTACCCCAATATGTAGATGGCTATTTCTAATTGGATAATTGTAAACTGATCAATAATTGTACAGCTAAATACGGTTAATTATGTTTCAGAATCACCAGCCTTAGCATGATTAATGTAAAAATTACACACATTTATATGATGATAAACTACAGTAATTGATATGCATAGACATATGTCTTCATGTGATGATCATGGAACTTAATATTTTGACCTGCAGTTGTTTCATAACTATGCAATCACAGCATAATTTATTACAGTTGTTAATAAACTATGCTGCGGCGATCTATACTGCTGACCAAATTACATACTTACCTGTGTGATTATACTGCCATTTATATTCCATTTAGATATCAAATTAGATATTTGCAAATTAGATATATATGACGTCATGGCCTCACACTAAATAAAATTCACAAAATGATGCATATTTCTTCAAATAACAGATAGCAAGTGTTGAAACTTTGCACATGTATGCCTTTACGCACCACTTTGTCATTAATATTGTTGCCAAGGCGACCACTGGGAAACAGAAGTCTTTTATTTAAAAACTAATATCTTAATTTCTGTCTCTTTCTTAAAGAATAAGATGATTTAAACCTCCGAAATATAATGTTTGTACGAATCTTCAAATCTATGCACTGCAGTAAACATTGTTTGATAGCGCAGAAATAAACAAATAGTGTTTGACAAGGCGTCTGACACTAGTGGTCTCCATGACAACAACATACTAGACACAGTGGTGTGTACTTTCCTCATTGGCATACATGTGCAAAGTTTCAACATTTTCTATCTGTTATTTGTAGAAATATGAGAGGCCATGACGTCGTAGATATCTAATTTGCATGTTTCAAAAAACCAGCTGAAAATCACAATTGGATAGACGAGTTTTTCATCGGAGAACCACTATAAAAATAAATTAAAATAGACGGAGTGCTTAAATATTTTTAGAACAAGTAACAATATTGGGGTTAATATAGGCATAATGTGAAAAAAGTCATCACTTTAGCAATAACAACTGTAAAGCACAATATTGGGTTCTATAATCATCACATGAAAGACATGGGGATATCAATTCGTTATGGAGTTGTTTATCACCATGCAATAATGTGTAATGATGATATGAATCATGCTAAGCTTGGTGATTATGAAAGATGAATTAGGTGTCGTAGAAAATAAATTATTCTGGGGCAAACAACCTTCAATATATTCTAATTATAAACCATTTTATGACATTTTTCATTCACAAATGACAAATCAGGTTGTGGCTACAAAACATATACCTATGAACTAAACCTACTTAGTTTGGTAACATTTCATTCTTACCAGTGTGATTATACTTCCCAGCATTCTCCTTTGTTCCGGATGTTCGACTATACTTATAGGGTTGCTCTGTTGTTACTATATATAACGTAGAAAAAAAACAATGTTATTTCTATATTTTTCGCGGAGTCTATTACGTATTTTGCAACGGCACGTCACATCCCCAACTATGCTGCCGCAATAAGCCGTAAAAATATTCTAAGTTTAATTTAAACTATTTCTTCACAGTTTCCATCCACAAATGATAAATCAAGTTAGCTATAAAACATGTAGAGATGAACTAAATCTACTGCTGGCAAATTCAGGGCTGCAAAATTACCCCTCAAAAAGGAATTAATTACAATTACAATTACTTGCTTCAAATAGTAATTAATTCCTAATTACAATTACCACTCTTAAAAAGTAATTAATTACAATTACAAAATTACTCTCCGAAAAAAGTAATTAATTACAAATTCCTTTACGTTAAATGTCGTAATGTAGACCTTGTGCCAAATAAATTCCTCACACCATAAATGAAAATGAGACAAGGTTTAATGAGAGGAATGAGGTTGGATTTTAACATTTAATAACAATTGTTATTATGAAACATTGCATTATTAATAGAAACAATTAAATTTGTTGTCCACAACAACAATGGCTTCAGCTTCTACACATTCAGGCTCTGGGCTGTGCTCTGGTTACGAGATTGGCATATCGTTGTTTAACTCGTCCGTATCATTGGTAACAACGATTGTTTATAAATATTCTGCCATATTATTGATACTAACCGCTGAGATTTTGCTTTTGAATTAATCCAGAAACGGGTCATGTAAATGACCTTTTGACACGTGTTGAGAGTGTGTGTCACGGGGACAACCTCGTTCCCAGCCCCCAGGGTCTGCTCTATTTTCAAGAAGGCCTTTAGCCATAGCATGAGCCATAATACCTATGTACTTAAGCATGTTTCCATGTCAAACTTTAGTTGTTTTCGTCTGTCGATAGGTATTTTTCGATGGTAAATAACATTTATTATATTTATGAAAGATTTAAGGAAAGGAATTTGTAATTTTCGTCTGCAAAAGGAACGCGTTCCTTTGTTTTGTAATTAATTACCTTTTTCGTTCCTTTGCCAAAAAAGTAATTAATTACCGGTTAAAATTACTACAAATGTAACGAGTACACGGTAACGCGTTACAATTGTAACGAGTACTCACACCACTGGGCAAATTGTATTCTTACCTGTATGATTATATTTCCCATTGTTTTCCGTTGTTGTAGAAGTTATGTTATAGTATGGCTCTGTTGTTACTATAGTATAACGAAAAAAAATGATTTTAGCCCTTGATGTTTTTGATGAAAATATGTGAGGTAGTCAGGGGTGGGGGAACGTCGCCAACCACTTCTCCTCTTTCCACCCCGCCCACATACGCGCACTGAACTACTGAAGGATTGTTCTCGTAATATTTTCCTGTCTACCAAAATGATCGAATAAAGAGACAATTGGCTGAGAGTATAGATTAGTAGCATTACGTCTTTTTTCAAAAACCAAAGCAAGTTAAAGACTAATTGAAAGAGACGGCGTAATTAAACATTGTTGCAACAAAAATAAAAGCACACATGAGTTAATATAGACATAATGTGTAAAAAGCATCATCGTTTCGAGAGTAACAAACAACTTTTGCCACTTTTTCGGTGTACCCCAATATGTAGATGGCTATTTTTGTAAACTGATCAATAATTGTACAGCTAAACACGGTTAATTATGTTTCAGAATCATCAGGCTTAGCATGATTAATGTCAAAATTACACATCATTATACGATGATAAACTAATTGATATGCATAGCCATACGTCTGTCATGTGATGATCATGGAACGTAATATTTTGACCTGCTGTGATTGCATAGTTATGAAACAACTGTATAGTTTATTACAGTTGTTAATAAACTATGCTGCGGCGATCTATCCTGCTGACCAAATTGCATACTTACCTGTGTGATTATACTTGAATTTCATTTCAGTTGTTCCGGATCTTTTCTGATACGATGACTCTGTTGTAACTATAACGTAGAAAAATATTATTTTATCTTTTCAAGAAGTCTATGTCATGACCTAGTTAGCATCGGCACAGGCTCGGCCCCAATCTCCACCAGCCCCGTCCACAAAACGCACAGAACCTCTGAAGGTTATTTCTAGAACTATTTTTCTGTCTATCTAAATAATAATGTGATAAAGACACAGTTGACGGAGAAGATTAGTAGCATTTTTCAAAAATACAAAAACGTTAAAGTGGTTCTGCGATGATAAAATCGTCTATCCAATTTTGATTTTATCTGAAAGTATTTTCAAAATGAGACATTTTCGGGGTTTCGCAATGCAAATTAGATATATATGACGTCATGGCCTCACACTAAATAAAATTCACAAAATGATGCATATTTCTTCAAATAACAGATAGCAAGTGTTGAAACTTTGCACATGTATGCCTTTACGCACCACTTTGTCATTAATATTGTTGCCAAGGCGACCACTGGGAAACAGAAGTCTTTTATTTAAAAACTAATATCTTAATTTCTGTCTCTTTCTTAAAGAATAAGATGATTTAAACCTCTGAAATATAATGTTTGTACGAATCTTCAAATCTATGCACTGCAGTAAACATTGTTTGATAGCGCAGAAATAAACAAATAGTGTTTGACAAGGCGTCTGACACTAGTGGTCTCCATGACAACAACATACTAGACACAGTGGTGTGTACTTTCCTCATTGGCATACATGTGCAAAGTTTCAACATTTTCTATCTGTTATTTGTAGAAATATGAGAGGCCATGACGTCGTAGATATCTAATTTGCATGTTTCAAAAAACCAGCTGAAAATCACAATTGGATAGACGAGTTTTTCATCGGAGAACCACTATAAAAATAAATTAAAATAGACGGAGTGCTTAAATATTTTTAGAAACAAGTAACAATATTGGGGTTAATATAGGCATAATGTGAAAAAAAGTCATCACTTTAGCAATAACAACTGTAAAGCACAATATTGGGTTCTATAATCATCACATGAAAGACATGGGGATATCAATTCGTTATGGAGTTGTTTATCACCATGCAATAATGTGTAATGATGATATGAATCATGCTAAGCTTGGTGATTATGAAAGATGAATTAGGTGTCGTAGAAAATAAATTATTCTGGGGCAAACAACCTTCAATATATTCTAATTATAAACCATTTTATGACATTTTTCATTCACAAATGACAAATCAGGTTGTGGCTACAAAACATATACCTATGAACTAAACCTACTTAGTTTGGTAAAATTTCATTCTTACCAGTGTGATTATACTTTCCAGCATTCTCCTTTGTTCCGGATGTTCGACTATACTTATAGGGTTGCTCTGTTGTTACTATATATAACGTAGAAAAAAAACAATGTTATTTCTATATTTTTCGCGGAGTCTATTACGTATTTTGCAACGGCACGTCACATCCCCAACTATGCTGCCGCAATAAGCCGTTAAAATATTCTAAGTTTAATTTAAACTATTTCTTCACAGTTTCCATCCACAAATGATAAATCAAGTTAGCTATAAAACATGTAGAGATGAACTAAATCTACTGCTGGCAAATTGTATTCTTACCTGTATGATTATATTTCCCATTGTTTTCCGTTGTTGTAGAAGTTATGTTATAGTATGGCTCTGTTGTTACTATAGTATAACGAAAAAAAATGATTTTAGCCCTTGATGTTTTTGATGAAAATATGTGAGGTAGTCAGGGGTGGGGGAACGTCGCCAACCACTTCTCCTCTTTCCACCCCGCCCACTTACGCGCACTGAACTACTGAAGGATTGTTCTCGTAATATTTTTCCTGTCTACCAAAATGATCGAATAAAGAGAGACAATTGGCTGAGAGTATAGATTAGTAGCATTACGTCTTTTTTCAAAAACCAAAGCAAAGTTAAAGACTAATTGAAAGAGACGGCGTAATTAAACATTGTTGCAACAAAAATAAAAGCACACATGAGTTAATATAGACATAATGTGTAAAAAGCATCATCGTTTCGAGAGTAACAAACAACTTTTGCCACTTTTTCGGTGTACCCCAATATGTAGATGGCTATTTTTGTAAACTGATCAATAATTGTACAGCTAAACACGGTTAATTATGTTTCAGAATCATCAGGCTTAGCATGATTAATGTCAAAATTACACATCATTATACGATGATAAAACTAATTGATATGCATAGCCATACGTCTGTCATGTGATGATCATGGAACGTAATATTTTGACCTGCTGTGATTGCATAGTTATGAAACAACTGTATAGTTTATTACAGTTGTTAATAAACTATGCTGCGGCGATCTATACTGCTGACCAAATTGCATACTTACCTGTGTGATTATACTTGAATTTCATTTCAGTTGTTCCGGATCTTTTCTGATACGATGACTCTGTTGTAACTATAACGTAGAAAAATATTATTTTATCTTTTCAAGAAGTCTATGTCATGACCTAGTTAGCATCGGCACAGGCTCGGCCCCAATCTCCACCAGCCCCGTCCACAAAACGCACAGAACCTCTGAAGGTTATTTCTAGAACTATTTTTCTGTCTATCTAAATAATAATGTGATAAAGACACAGTTGACGGAGAAGATTAGTAGCATTTTTCAAAAATACAAAAACGTTAAAGTGGTTCTGCGATGATAAAATCGTCTATCCAATTTTGATTTTATCTGAAAGTATTTTCAAAATGAGACATTTTCGGGGTTTCGCAATGCAAATTAGATATATATGACGTCATGGCCTCACACTAAATAAAATTCACAAAATGATGCATATTTCTTCAAATAACAGATAGCAAGTGTTGAAACTTTGCACATGTATGCCTTTACGCACCACTTTGTCATTAATATTGTTGCCAAGGCGACCACTGGGAAACAGAAGTCTTTTATTTAAAAACTAATATCTTAATTTCTGTCTCTTTCTTAAAGAATAAGATGATTTAAACCTCCGAAATATAATGTTTGTACGAATCTTCAAATCTATGCACTGCAGTAAACATTGTTTGATAGCGCAGAAATAAACAAATAGTGTTTGACAAGGGCGTCTGACACTAGTGGTCTCCATGACAACAACATACTAGACACAGTGGTGTGTACTTTCCTCATTGGCATACATGTGCAAAGTTTCAACATTTTCTATCTGTTATTTGTAGAAATATGAGAGGCCATGACGTCGTAGATATCTAATTTGCATGTTTCAAAAAACCAGCTGAAAATCACAATTGGATAGACGAGTTTTTCATCGGAGAACCACTATAAAAATAAATTAAAATAGACGGAGTGCTTAAATATTTTTAGAACAAGTAACAATATTGGGGTTAATATAGGCATAATGTGAAAAAAGTCATCACTTTAGCAATAACAACTGTAAAGCACAATATTGGGTTCTATAATCATCACATGAAAGACATGGGGATATCAATTCGTTATGGAGTTGTTTATCACCATGCAATAATGTGTAATGATGATATGAATCATGCTAAGCTTGGTGATTATGAAAGATGAAATTAGGTTGTCGTAGAAAATAAATTATTCTGGGGCAAACAACCTTCAATATATTCTAATTATAAACCATTTTATGACATTTTTCATTCACAAATGACAAATCAGGTTGTGGCTACAAAAACATATACCTATGAACTAAACCTACTTAGTTTGGTTAAAATTTCATTCTTACCAGTGTGATTATACTTTCCAGCATTCTCCTTTGTTCCGGATGTTCGGACTATACTTATAGGGTTGCTCTGTTGTTACTATATATAACGTAGAAAAAAAACAATGTTATTTCTATATTTTTCGCGGAGTCTATTACGTATTTTGCAACGGCACGTCACATCCCCAACTATGCTGCCGCAATAAGCCGTTAAAATATTCTAAGTTTAATTTAAACTATTTCTTCACAGTTTCCATCCACAAATGATAAATCAAGTTAGCTATAAAACATGTAGAGATGAACTAAATCTACTGCTGGCAAATTGTATTCTTACCTGTATGATTATATTTCCCATTGTTTTCCGTTGTTGTAGAAGTTATGTTATAGTATGGCTCTGTTGTTACTATAGTATAACGAAAAAAAATGATTTTAGCCCTTGATGTTTTTGATGAAAATATGTGAGGTAGTCAGGGGTGGGGGAACGTCGCCAACCACTTCTCCTCTTTCCACCCCGCCCACTTACGCGCACTGAACTACTGAAGGATTGTTCTCGTAATATTTTCCTGTCTACCAAAATGATCGAATAAAGAGACAATTGGCTGAGAGTATAGATTAGTAGCATTACGTCTTTTTTCAAAAACCAAAGCAAGTTAAAGACTAATTGAAAGAGACGGCGTAATTAAACATTGTTGCAACAAAAATAAAAGCACACATGAGTTAATATAGACATAATGTGTAAAAAGCATCATCGTTTCGAGAGTAACAAACAACTTTTGCCACTTTTTCGGTGTACCCCAATATGTAGATGGCTATTTTTGTAAACTGATCAATAATTACACATCATTATACGATGATAAACTAATTGATATGCATAGACATACGTCTGTCATGTGATGATCATGGAACGTAATATTTTGACCTGCTGTGATTGCATAGTTATGAAACAACTGTATAGTTTATTACAGTTGTTAATAAACTATGCTGCGGCGATCTATACTGCTGACCAAATTGCATACTTACCTGTGTGATTATACTTGAATTTCATTTCAGTTGTTCCGGATCTTTTCTGATACGATGACTCTGTTGTAACTATAACGTAGAAAAATATTATTTTATCTTTTCAAGAAGTCTATGTCATGACCTAGTTAGCATCGGCACAGGCTCGGCCCCAATCTCCACCAGCCCCGTCCACAAAACGCACAGAACCTCTGAAGGTTATTTCTAGAACTATTTTTCTGTCTATCTAAATAATAATGTGATAAAGACACAGTTGACGGAGAAGATTAGTAGCATTTTTCAAAAATACAAAAACGTTAAAGTGGTTCTGCGATGATAAAATCGTCTATCCAATTTTGATTTTATCTGAAAGTATTTTCAAATCGCATTGCAAATTAGATATCTATTATGTCATGGCCTCACACTAAATAAAATTCACAAAATGATGCATATTTCTTCAAATAACGGATAGCAAGTGTTGAAACTTTGCACATGTACTTTACGCACCACTTTGTCAGTAATATTGTTGCCAAGGCGACCACTGGGAAACAGAAGTCTTTTATTTAAAAACTAATATCTTAATTTCTGTCTCTTTCTTAAAGAATAAGATGATTTAAACCTCTGAAATATAATGTTTGTACGAATCTTCAAATCTATGCACTGCAGTAAACATTGTTTGATAGAAGAGAAATAAACAAATAGTGTTTGACAAGGCGTCTGACACTAGTGGTCTCCATGACAACAATATACTATACACAGTGGTGTGTACTTTCCTCATTGGCATACATGTGCAAAGTTTCAATATTTTCTATCTGTTATTTTTAGAAATATGTGAGGCCATGACGTCGTAGATATCTAATTTGCATGTTTCAAAAAACCTGAATATCTCTGGAACGAGATGAGGTATTAAGAAACCGCGAAAGCCATACTGTCTGATTGTGAATGTAAAATCACAATTGGATAGACGAGTTTTTCATCGGAGAACCACTTTAAAGATAAATTAAAATAGACGGAGTACTTAAATCTTTTTGGAACAAATAACAATATTGGGGTTAATATAGGCATAATGTGAAAAAATCATCACTTCAACAATAAATGACAATATTGGGTCTCTGTTGTTTCTATATATAAACGAGGAAAAAACAATGTTGACCGGAATTGATTTCGTCTTTATTAATGAGCTTAGGTTACCTGTGGAATATATAAAAACAATGTGCGATTTATAGTGTGTGAGTTTCGTGAGAAAACCAAGAGACATGTGAATGATCAAATTTATGTTTGTGATTGAATAAAGTAAAGATAAATATCGTGAGCGTGATTCATTAGTGTAACGAAGCAAGTTCGGTACATTATTGGTGCCGTGACCAGGATATAAACCGCAGAATTATAGTTCGAAGCGACGAAGAGTAAATGAATCTCGTGTGAAAAGTCAGCGCCATTATTATAAACAACCATGGGAGATCAAGACGAAGGTGAATCAAACTCTGTAGAAATTACAGAAGAAGAGCAAGAACTAGAAAGAAAAATTAAGAAGGAAATTGATAAACTACAATTCTACCTAGAGGAGTCGAACGAATTGCTGGAAACTGAAGATTTTGACGAGATAAGTTAGCATGCAAGCGAACAGACGAAATTCAAGACCGCCTAAATGACCTTGTGGCTAACTTACAAGAGCTCAAGATTGAGCTAGGAAATATAACTCAGCGAGCCGTTAGACAATGGAAAAAGGATTTGAAATCTACCTACGCACCGCTTTTGGAGAAAAAAGCATCGCTTTCTAAGGCCGTAGAAGACAGGGAACGCAAAGCAAACCAAGAGGCCGAGGAAGAAATATTTACGAAGAAATACGAGAAGGAAGAACGTCTACGACGCGAGATTCAACTACAAGAGAAAGAGCAATGGGAAGAGAAGATGATGGCCGAGTTGAAGATGACTGCAAAGAAGATTGAAATGGAAAGACAAGCAAAAACAAGCCGAACGAAGCTACCAGAGCTCAAGATAACTCCATTTAATGGGAGTTCTGCAGATTGGATACGCTTCGAAAATATGTTTACGTCGCAAATCCATAATAAGCCAATTTCCGACGAGGAGAAATATGGATACCTTTTGGAGCTTGTGAATTCGAAGGCAAGGGATAGATTATCTAATCTAAAACCGGGGAAGCTTGGCTATAAAACGGCGTGGGAGAGATTGAAAATCGAGTATGGCCATAATAAAGCAGTGATTGCAGCCCATATGGAAGAAATAATCAAATTACCCCCCGTAAAAGGCACGAATTACGACAAAGTGCGCGAGTTGTATGGAAGTCTTTCGACGAATTTCGACGCATTGCAAACTTTGGGAGAAGAGGGTATGTTGAAGGGCCTCGTTATGTCAACTTTGAACAAACTCCCTCAGGTCAAACCTGACTTAGTTCAAACTAACGATGAGTGGGAAGATTGGAACATGCATGAACTCCTGAAAGCAATCCAGGGTTGGCTAAAGCGAAACAAACCAGAAGACACGGTTGGTAAAGAACAAGAACCACCACCAAGGAGACGAGAACGCAACTGGTTTAGCCGAAAGATGGGATAATCATCCGGTGCCAAAGAGAGAGGTCCAGTGTGCATCTTCTGTGAAGGAAAACATTGGGGAGACTTATGCACGTTATATGACACCATTGCCAAGCGCCGACAGTTTTTTGTGGAGAAGAGATTATGCTTCAACTGTGGTCGGGCGGGCCATTGAGAAGATAAATGTCACAGTAGAGGGTGTTATAAATGCAAGGCGAAGCATCACACAAGTCTTTGTGACAAGAAAGAGGAAGATAAAACTAATCACAACGCAATGTTAAGTGGATATACATCATCGGTAGAAGAGAAATCACTCCCAGCCATTGTGCCAATAAAAATACAAGGCCAAACATTTTGGGCTTATTTAGACACTGGCTCAGGAAGAAGCTTCATTTCCAAACAAGCAGTAAAGAAATTGAAATTATCTCCAGTTGGCCACGAGTCACGTAACCTCATCACTGTAAATGGTGTAAAGAAGCAGTCAATGCCAATATTTGATGTCACGATCAACGCAGTAGATGGTCAAGCAAGCGAGCATATAGAAGTAACCGGTAGCGAGATGTCAGATTTCATAACTGTAAAGAGACCGAGCATACAAGAGCTTAAGGAGAAGTACAAGCACATTCAAGGGAAGACTTTCTACAGAACTTCAAGTGAGGCGTATCACATCCATGTAATATTGGGAGATACAACGTATTGCAAAATAAGAAGTGACCAAGTATACAAAGGCCAGCCAGAGGATCCGATCGTTGAAGAAACAAGTTTTGGTTGGGTCGTCCATGGTGGAAAAGATTATGCAGATACCAAATGCATGTGTGTCAGGGAGTGCAGCGATTATGAAAAACTATACTCGCTAAATGTCTTGGGAGTAGAAGACAGAGGAGAGGAAGATCACTCCAATGTCCATGAAGAGTTCCAAGAAAGCATAACCAGAAAAGCAGATGGGAGATACCAAGTGGGCGTTCCATGGATCCCTGGAGCTTTGTTAACAAACACAAATGAGGAGCCCAGCAGAAGACGTCTCTACAGCGTGGAAAGGAAATTGAAGCAAAGTGAGAAGCTAAAGTATGAACATGAGAAGATAGTGAATGATCAACTACAGGAAGGAATCATCGAAAAAGCACCCAAGAATCCAAGAAGTGACCGTGTGTTTTATATGCCCCACAAACCGGTCATCAGAGAAGACGCGA
Organism: Chrysogorgia sp. JL179-B06; assembly: GCA_035772405.1. Lineage (NCBI taxonomy): Eukaryota > Metazoa > Cnidaria > Anthozoa > Scleralcyonacea > Chrysogorgiidae > Chrysogorgia > Chrysogorgia sp. JL179-B06. The sequence continues at coordinate 393,983 of JAYKKM010000008.1, forward strand.
CAACCACCAAGGTCAGAATCGTGTACGATGCAAGCGCAAAACCTCATCCTCTCGCTAATAGTGTGAACGATTGTATGCATACCGGCCCACCACTCCAGCCTTTGCTCTGGGACGTCATGGTAAGGGCGCGTATGTCAACGAATCTGATGCTAGCAGATCTCCAGAAAGCATTCTTGCAGGTCACCATAAAGGAGGAGGACAGGGACGCGTTTTGGTTCTTATTCAACGTCAATGGAAAGGAAGACTGGAAGAGCACCTTCGGTTTACGCGCATGACGCTCGGCCTCTCGCACCGCCCCCCCCCCCCCTCCCGCCCTCGCCTAGGTCGAGGCTAGCCCTTTCATGCTTGGAGCTACGCTAAAATACCACTTTGACCAACAGCCAGTAAAGTTCGAAGACACGGTCCAAGCGTTGAAAGAGAACACTTACGTGGACAACTTGATGAAGACTGCAAGCCACGTCGAGGAACTGGAAACGTTTAAACGAGAAGCAAGATGCGAGGTTTACAGTACACAAATGGGAGTCCAATGTTGAAGCGTTAGACAACGAATCAAACCCCAGCAAGATACTAGGACACAAGTGGGACAAGAGAGAAGATGTACATGTACTAGAGATACAAGCGCAAGTCACCTGTGAGAACAAGCCAGTGACCAAAAGATCTATACTAAGTCAACTCAGCGGCATATACGATCCTTTAGGGATAATATCACCGACCATCGTTGAAGGAAAAAGCATCTACAAGAGGGCCTGTGATGAAAAAGTTGGTTGGAATTCCGAGGTATCAAGTGAGACAAAAAGAGATTGGAAGTAGTATAGAGAGTGGGGCTACGAGCTCATTTTTTACACATTCAATGTTGAACGCGAATATAATCGCCAAAACATCACCAAATTTACACCAAATCCCAAACCCCCAAAAGTTCGATGTCATTTCGGTAATTCTAAATTTACAATGTACATCAAATAAGACCACAAACTCGATTTATATGCTAATAATGTGACATTTCAATATTTTTGCACGTTTTTTAAAAAATAGAATGTGTCGTTTCACATTTTTCACATATTTAAAAAAGAAAGTGTCGTTTCAACATTTTCACATTTCAACGTTTTCACATTTTTTTTTCAACAAACTACTACTGTCTCAATTCACGCGCGAAAAAAAAACCACTAGATTTTCAAGTCTAGTGGTGATGTTTATCCAAATGGATAGCGAAATGGTGCTCTTTTGATTGGCTAACAACATTGACTAACAAATAGCCAACTACTCTACGAATTAGTCTGTTTGCTCACTGTTTTCAGTGTTTACCACCTCACTCCTAAAATGGTGATCGTACACATGTTTCGACGTTATAATTCCTCCAGACAACAAGCCCAAGAAAGGCACGTATGGTGTCACAATCGCGACAATGCTTTCGACGTCTTTTTTTAATAACGGGTCTTTTTGCAACTCGTCGTTTAGTTCGTCAGGATTTTCAATAGCGTTCAACCCATCCAGTAGGCTAGCGAATTTGCTGATTAGCAAGTCGGTGAGAAAAGCGTTTGCAATTTCCATTCTCTTCAACTCGTGTTGGCGCCATATCTTGTCGATAACCTTTGCGGACGCTTTTTTAATGTATGCCTCAGATTGGCTCACCACACCATCACCAGACAGTCTAATAAGTTCGGATCTCCTAACGTCAATGTTGTCTTCCACAGTCGAAGTGTCGTCAGTGTCCTCGACTAATTCCTCAATCGTGGGATTTTCTTCGCTTTTGCGTTTCACCATCACGCTATTACTTATACCCATATTTTATTGCGGAATAACAACTTCGTGACTGTATGGATAGCGCAGTGAGATTTCAAGTCTAGCGTACTTATTATTTTTTAATGCGGTCACAATCGCCGACGATTTTTCTCTGCTAATGTTTCCAAGGTAATCGTCGATAACGACCTTCATGTCACTTCTGCTCGGACAGTAAAAGCAAACGAGCTTACTAATGTTTTCTCTATACGGTTTTGCGATAGACGTCAGTTGTTGTGTGATGACAATAACACTCAACATAAAATGTCGCGCACTAAAAGCCAAGTTGACCAATTGACTAGTCCTATTCTTGACGTCCTGTCCACTCGCGCAGTCGTCCAACACAATCAGAGTGTTAGTACCTTTAAAAACGTTAGTCACACACTTGAGAACAGCGTCGACACTGTCCTGTGCGCAGTCTATCGCTAACACATCAGGGTCGTGTACATATTTCCAATCTTGATACGCTTTGTTCCACTCGAAAGTAGGGCAAATCAACACAATGTAGTCAAATTTACTAAAGTACTCAGATTCCAATGTTTCCAGCAAATAATGCGTCTTACCACAAGCTGTCATACCAACAATTAACATATTAAACGGAGTCTCCATTAACTCACGTTTGATTTAATACTGGATTGACTGCAACCCATTGTTCATGAAGTTGACCAGTCCATCACTCATCACAAACACCCTGCACATAACATTCGCAGTCGTCACTTTTTTAGTGATCTCAAGAAGCACGCCGGATTGTGTGTTCACAATTTTTTTACCAGTGGCGACGTTGTAATTATCTTGAACGCTCCTCAAGTCGATGACCAACGCAAAGCCATCTTTATAGAACTTCTGTATGGTCATGAACTGAGCGTGTTCTTCACCCAACCCAACCCAAACAATCGTTTCGCTTCTGCATAGAACTTCGACTTTGGGATGCCTTGTGAGTACACACTATTTGGCACACCTTCAATTGTGACTCTAACACTCTCAATATTTGGGTAAAGAAACTCCTCGCTGTCTGTTCGCACCTTATTCGTGAATAGCAACACAATTGCCTTCATGCTTTTTCTTGGAAGATTAACATTTTCATTCACAATAGTCGTGCCTTTGTCCCATTCGGTGGTTTTCATCAACGTGATGTGCTCATATGACAAACTACGACCACTTGCATAGCCCGACGCTATTTCGTCAGCGAGCTCCTGGTTATCAATCGTCTCATACTCAAGCTCGAGGTTCTCCAGAGTGTATCCACCCACAGCGCTACCGGATTGCGCCACCATGATGTCTGCGGCCTTCGGGAGTGTGATCACATATTGCAAATTGTTGTTCATGCTAAAAGGGGCGTACAACCCGTGGTCATTCATGATTTTACCAAGCTTAATCCGCTGTTTCGTTCCAATCACACCAAACATTAACGCGTCACTAACTTTAGCAACGGTCCCACTTGTCGCACCACTGTCGTCCTTAGAAATTAGCTTTCTCAAGTTCTCAGAGCCAATACCATAGTCAATCATTTGGTCTCGCGCAGTGACACTTTCCCAAAGGTCGCGATAGACACCAGTGTAATTTTCCCCATTGTTGTCGTACACAGTTTCCCCAGCTAACCTCACAACAAGTTTCTCAACCAACAACTTGCTAACATTATTCAAGAACCAGCTTTTAGCGTTTGCATTCTTAAAGTCGAACACTAAACCCAACGATCCAGGCACCAAACAGCTGCTAACCTTGAGCTTCGGTATATCAATGTAGAGTTCCTCGCCAGGACTGACCTTATTAGGGTTCAACGTGATTACGTGTTGCGTTCTCGCCCCTTTTATGACACCCATGGTCGCTCGTCTAAAACCAGGACTCAACTCTGCTGACGTGACGTTCATATACTTTGCATATGTTTTGTTACTACCGTTTTAGCTTGTAGTAATCATAAGCAAACCACGCGAGTACCACCGCGAGTACCCACAGATTTTGAGCCAACCATGCGAGACCCTTCGCACCCAACGTCAACGCGTTGTAAACTAAATTAGCCAACCCAACAGCCCATGGACCCATCTTCATTATCGCGTTTTTAACAGCCTGTGCGAACGACTTTGTGGCTTTAGCGCCTTTCATAACAGCAGACCTCCCAGCGATGATAATAGTTGTTATAATTCCAGCTACTGAAATCGCTACAGCGCTCAACCCAACCACATTTTTTCTAGCCCATTTCTTGAATCTTTCTAACCTAGACAAGTCATTGTTTGCGACCTCGTCGACAATAATTTTATTAGCTTCTTCATGCTCTGGTTTGAGACCTTCCTGAAGTCGTATGCTATCCGCTTTCAACTCAGCTACCTCACTAACACTTTTATACCATCGTTCTTTCATTGGGTCAGTCTCATTTAGAGCTTCCAAGCGGTAACTATTGGCCGTGATTTCTAAAGCGTCTATCACCACATCATTTGGACCCACTGGGTTCAATACGCCTGCGATGTCTCTCAACATTTGCTCTCCACCACCAACCTCAGACGTCACACCATCGTTTAGCTCACTCTCTCGTGACTCCACTTCACCTTCAACCCTGTCAGAAACGTTCGAAACAATATCGTCTGTCAATTCTTCTGTTGGTGTTATGTCCTCAGACCTCAACTGTGCGTCAACCACACCATTTGATGTGTTTTTGTGTTCTTCTTTAGCCTCACCAACTAAGTCCTCAAACGCTCCAACAAATTCAACGCTAGCTTCCGCTCTGCTATAACCAAATCTCCCAAAGTCTCCATCCCTCTTTTTAACGATGATTCTCTTACCTTCAAACTCAACGCCTATCATGTCACCTTTCACACCATTGACCACCCTCAACCCATCGATAAGTCTCTTCGATTTCGGTCCGTCTCCCTTCCTAATGTCTACACCCATAACGTTTTTGAGGAAGTCTTTCTTGTCGCTTCTTTCCGCCGATAAGAACATCTTTTTGTCTTTCGACGTCGATGGTACACCGTCGCGTATGTCAGATGACGCCCCCTCTTTCAGTTTGTCTGCCGACGCGTTTCTAAGCTTGGGAGTGTAGTCATCATCAACAACTGCTGAAGATCTCGTGTCTGTGCCCCTTATTGTCACCGTCTTACCATCGTCAGTGTCGATAAATGACGTCTCTTTTTGCCAATCTCGTCTCGCGTCTAGCTCACTCCTTATCTTTTTCGCATGGTCTTGATAGTCGTCGTAATTAACACGAACGTCTTCCGGCATGTTGTCTTCAGTGTACTTACCATACATGCCTTCAATATGATCTTCGATATCGGCGAGCGTCTTTTCTAATTGCTCATTACTCAAACCTTCATACTTGTCAAAGCTCTCCATCTCGAGGTCGTCATAGCCTTCCCCACCTCCTTCAGCCATATTACATTAGCTCACATTTTGAACGTCACTTTCTGGTACCCATAAGTCACGTTTGCTTTTAGTTTAAATAATTGTACGCAAGCCACGCGAATGTCACCGCAAACACCCACAGATTTTGAGCTAACCAAGCGAGACCCTTTGCACCTGTCATCAGCGCGTCATAAACTAAGTTAGCCAATCCAACAGCCCATGGACCCATCCTCATTATCGCGTTTTTAACAGCCTGCGCAAATGACCTCGTAGTCATAGCGCCTTTCATAACATTAGTCCTCCCAGCGATAATAACAGTTGTTACAATTGCGGCTACTGAAATCGCTAAAGCACTCATCCCAACCATATTTTCTCTAGCCCATTTCTTGAACTTCTGCAATCTGTTAATGTCGAGTTCCTGTTGCTTTCTAACTTCTTCCATTTCTCGCTGCTCGACGAGCATGTCTTTAGCCTCTTTAAGTCCAATCACTCTTCTGACTAGACCGGCGAACTCTTCGCTCTCCTCAGTCGTGAGACCTTTTTCTGCAAGCTCTGCTATTCTTTTGTTCAATTCATTTACTAAGTTTTGAAAACGGTCCGCTCGTATTTGCAATGTGCCAGTGTCACCTATTCTTAACTCAGACATCTCACTTGGATTGAGTAGCGCGCTCAACTCACGGTTCTCGACTGGTATTAGTCCAGGTCTGTTGACATACTCTGCGTGTGTGGTGTCTAATAACGGCGCACTCCTCACGATGTCTTCACGATCTCTCGCGTTGTCAATAGTCTGCGTTGCGATATCACTAAAAGCCCTCTCCATATGTTGATACACCCCTCCACCACTACTCGCGGCGTCTTCACGATCTTTTGCGTAGTCTTTAATCCGCGTTGCGAGATCGCTAGTAGTCCCCCCCATGTGTTGACGAAGTCTTATCTCGTGTTCGCGCATCAGTCCACTCTCCACTCTAATTAGTCTAGTTTCCTCATCAGCTGTGACGCCTAGATCACCCCGAGCTAGCTCGAGATCTTGAGTGGCTCTTTCGAGACTGCGCTTTAGCTCACCGTCACTCATATCTTTGTATTCATCAGAGCTCTTCGTCTCAAGGTCGCCGAAACCATCCCAATTCATATTACATTAGCTCACATTTTGAATATCGCTTTCTGGTATCCACGAATTATGTTTACTCTCATAACCCAACCATTTGACCAGCGCCATCTTCTTTCCTCTGACTTTCTTTCTTTTCAACACCTTTTCGACTCTGTACACATCGTCACCACCATGTTTCTTATTGACCAGCGATAATTCCTGTTCGTAAAATTTACCAATAATCTGTTCACCGGTGTGATCCTCGATCTCGTACACATTCGGATCACCACGAATAACCTTTACCACTTTAAACAGCTCTTCAGTGAAGTTGGCTTCATAGCCCTTTGTGAACACACTCTTGTATTTACTAATTCTCACTGACTCGCCAACTCTAAACTTTGGCAATGGGTTGTCTGCAAATTGGTGACCAAACAAAGTGGTCCACACTTCACCTTCATTTGACTTATCGACATCCTTCGGCTTCATCATAATGCTTCGATTCACATTGCTATTATAATTGCTCACAAACTGGTCAAGAACGTCAATCCATATGTACGTTCCACGGGCATAAAAGTACTTCCACATAATGCTCTTCAGACTTCTATTAAAACGCTCGACAACAGCAGCCTTTTTATCGCTCTTAGTGCTGAAATATTCAACGTCACGTTCTTTCAACAAACTTTTCACCCCAACATTGTAGAACTCAAGTCCATCATCAAATTGTGCTAACTTAGGTGTGGTCCCAAACCGATCTTTAAAATCACTCAACAACTTTCTAACAGCCTCAGTCATGCTCTTAGTGTCTTTTCTATAAACTGCAATGCCAAAAGCGTATCTACTCAATATTTCAATGCCTGTTAGTATCCAATAATACCCTTTGTTTTGTTTCGAGTACTTACTCATGTCCACTAAGTCCATTTGGAGCTCTTCACCAAGAAATCCGACGAAGGTAGCACGGAATTTATGCCTTCTCACGATGGGTTTGTACCTAGTGTAAGTGTCCTGCGCTGTCAACCATTCTTTCACTGTTTTTCTAGTTACTTTCAATCCGTCTCCCAACGCGCTTTGATACAACCTCTCTGCACCACTGAACCCTTTCTTAGGATTATAGTAAATGTCTCGCAACCCTTGTTCTGTTTCCACACCAAGCTCCATATAATTTACACAATATACAGTTCCAATAACACCGCGCCAATTTTGAGACTATCGTTATTTGGTTTGACGCGAAATGTCATACTTGAGTAAACACCTTTTTTAATACTCACCTTTGACTCAATGTCCACATGACGCTGCACTGACCCCTTCAATGACTGTTCAGTGGGTATTGGCAACGTTGTGATCACATTGCTACGCTTCCCATCAATACCCACATTGCTCTCCGTCTCAACAACATCACACGAAACTTCTATGTACTTCAGACCTCTATACATGTCGACCTCGTTTGGGCTAGTGTGCCACTGTGAGTCATTCTGAATCACCTCACCCCTCGCGAAACCTAGTAAAGACCCAATGGTGTCTAACACAGCCGAGCTACTAACCTTGACTCTACATTTGCCTGTGGGCGTCAGTTTCTCTATCTCGAGATTTACCTTAAGCTCGCTAGACTCATGTTTCAAGACTTTGACCAATGCGTCGAAGTTAAAGTACCCCTCACCCACTTTAATCTTTTTAAAAGAGCCCGCCCTAGAGCTATCCAGCGTGAAGACCTGAATGCTGTCGTCATTTGTTGTGTTATGGTAGTCCCAAAACACAGTGGCTGTCTTGACCATAATGTATGGGTTATCGTGTATGATCATTATTGCGTTGTCAAAGGACACCACTTTTTCTGCGCCTTCAATGAGCACTGTCAACTTTCGCATTATGTATAACATACGGTATATTATATGCAGAAAACCCTTCATGACTACTATGGAAAGCATTACGAACGTGCGATGGCTAACACATCGAAGGCTACACGCGACGCAAAGGCAGACCTCATCAAAAAGTACCCTCACGCCACTTTAAGTAAATTCGAGTTCTATCCAAATATTTCGCAAGATGGTAAAATCATGAGTGTTGACATATATTTCAGAAACAATGACATCCTCAGCACAGACATAACCAGCACAACCTTCAAAAATGATAAAAACATGCAGAAGTGGCTACACAATAGTAAGTTCCCAATAATATGGCAAGGTGGTGGGACTATCCAACCACTGTCAAAAGGTCATAAGAACCACTGGGGGCTTTGGGACGGCTATCCAACAGAAAACGTGTTGAATTATCCAGTGAATAACTTCAAAGTCTTTGTTAACCAAAATAGCTACTTCATGTCAAAGCTACCAACCTTACAAATCACCACATCAAAGACAAAATCAGAGTGGGATGACAACGAATCTTACTACCGTGTTGTGTTTGCGACGTATTGTGCGAGTTTCTGTTGTGGAGTGTCGTTGCAACATTTATCAGTGTCGCAAGAAGTTCACCCCGTGGTCACAAGTGTGATGAGGTTTCATTTGTACTTCACCATTAGAAGACTTCTCAGAAGAATGGAGGGTGGTGAGACAATGAAATCGATAAGTAGAGAATTCGACGCCTCCGAATTGTATGGTGAGATTTCCAAGATTCCCAAAAAACATTACTACCAGAGTAAAGTCCTAAGCGATGGCACAACAGGTGAAACCAGAGTGTTCACACTCAACGACGTTCAGAATGATTACAAACGATACGTCGCGCGATTGTCAGACGGTTTTACCAACATTGGGCTGCAATATCTAAATCAGAGCATAGAGTCCTTTGTGTACTCCACGCTTGGCGCACAAGCGAGAACACGTGTATCAGTCGTTGGTGGTTCTGCAGGAAGTCTAGAGACCCAACAAGAATTCCGCAAGTTGTTTTCTGACAGTGTTATCAACTATGACGTGTCGACATGGATTCTCAACATGAATAAATCGATTAGAGACACCAACGTTGTTCAAAATCTCGCGTTGTCGCCAAGTACATGGTTAATGCCGAGTAATGTGGTGATTCTCAAGAATAAAATCGCTGGGTACAACAACTTATTAAAGATTGCCACAGAGTCCATGAGATTTGGAGTGAACACTCGCTTGAATGCAACAACACCAACAATTACGGCTAAAAAAGTCCACCAAGAAAATGTGGTGACTCACTTAGTAGTAGTGCCAACGAATCGTGAAGAAAAAAGCTCACCAAGAAAATGTGACGGCGCCAACGAAGGTGGCTAAAAAAGTTTACCAAGAAAGTGCGGCACCACTTCCCATGAGAAAAGCAGTGGCCACGAGTAAGTCAGACACGACAACGTTGGCGATAATCTTAGGGTTCTCAGCAGTCTCTGGTTATCTGATAACCAAATACACCTTCAGGTAGTAATGAGTCTAAACTATGGGTATGAGTCTGACGACCCTCACGATAAAATACTAAAGAGAACTAAAAGACATCTGGACGAGGATCCTAAATTAAGTGCGACTGGTGGAAGGATGTCTGGAATAATAGACATGCAAGGCTCAGCAATAAAAAACGTGGCAGACCCAGTCGACGACTCAGACGTTATCAATAAAAGAACTCTAGAGCAATTGCTATCAGGTTTCCTCAAAAGTCAGTCCTACAACATTGTGCTCGACTTCAACGTTAGCACACACGCCTTGAAAAACGTGGAATTTCACACCAATGGTTCAAACAAAGTGAAAGCCATTGGTGAAACAAGCAAATTAGTGCAAAACAACCCAACCTATGGCCCTATTGTTGGCATTAACAGTGCAGGTCAAAGTTTTCTGTCCCCTGTGTTAACACCACTCCCACTTGAGTCAGGTCTCCATTTTAACTGCCCCAGTATGCAATGGTGTGACCTCTCCATTTTTGTTGTGGTGAGGTTACCTACTCGCACCACTGGATCAAATTGGGAGACAATTATATCAAACGACGACGGTCAGTGGGATAAGTTCGTAGGGTACAAGACTGGTATGACTAATGGACTCGCGTATGGTGGTAGCGTCCCAGCAATGGAGAGCATATGCACTATTCCAAGTGGCATCGACCTCACAAAAATGCATATGATATCAATACACTGGCAAATGAGCAATTCACATGTCAGGGTCAACAACATCAAGTCAACCGATTCAGACTTCATAGCGAACATGAAAAAGATAGGCACACCTTATGGAACAATTTTTGGAATACACCGACCAAGAGTACCACTCGCACCTTATGCATACCCATCGTTGATAGAATTCTACGGTGTGAAAATCGTGAGTGGTTACATGACGAACCGAGACATCATAACCATGGGTGGAGAAATGATGAAGGAATATGGTATAAAGTAAATGGGAGCATGTATTTCGAGGCCCCATGAAATATACAAAATAAATAAGACGACTGATCACATGTTCAAAGCTGGTGGATCATTTGGCCGCGGTGACGTGACTCTCGAGCTCCACGCTGAGATTGGTATGAGGTCTAAAAAGACTTACGGCGAACCTATTATGTTACCAGAGTCAGACACTGTGGGAGTGGTAGGAGACGTGACCTAAGTTAAAATGGGTTGGCTTAGAAAACTGGCTCGTAACATTAGAAACTTTTTCAGACGACGTGGAAAACTGAAGACTAATAAAACACACCTGCTGCATTGGTACACAACAAACCAGATCTATAAAAAACCTGACACCTATGTCGAGTAGTTTTTTTGTGAGGCTATAGTAATGACAACCAACTCAGTGCAATTATTCGATGGTCACCAAATCACGACGGTTAATCACAACGGTGAAATATGGTTCAAAGCGAAAGAAGTCGCGAGCGCTCTAGGTTATGCTCGACCAAAAGATGCAGTCAACGACCACGTCGAACCTGATTGTAAAATGAAGATAGAGCAAGCCTCGTTTATCAACGAACTTGGGGTCTACTCATTGACGTTCTCGAGTAAATTGGAGCGCGCGAAACACTTTGGAAGGTGGGTGCACTCAGAGGTCTTACCAAGCGTTAGAAAAAGTTTAGCTGACGTCGGTCTCAAACACAATCAATTCGTAATGATCACTGAGTTCGACCTTCATACGAAAGTCGTCGGTTTTCTTAGGAAATATTATCCAGAAGCTATTTTGATAGCCGCTTGTGGTGAAAACCAAGACACTTCGAGTAAAAGAATAAATTCGTGGAAAAAAGGTTACCAACGTGGAACACCTGACTTGATTATTGCCAATGCAAACCGACAGCACAGCGGGCTTGTGATTGAGTTCAAGAACCCGGGTGGCACAGGTAAGACGTCCAAAGAGCAGGAGTCTCTGCTACTCAGATATAAATCCGCTGGTTATCTAACACTCTTGTGCGACTCATACGACGACGCTATTACCGCGGTAATAAAATATTTCTTTGACGTTGGGTTTCAGTGCTCTCAGTGTTTTCGTAAATTTAAAAATAAATCAGCGTTGAGTAACCACGAGAGACGCTACTGTAAAGAGACTTTTTAGACATCGAGTAATGAGTCGTTGAGACAACTGCTCTAGCATTTTTTAAAGACGTTTTTAACTCGGTAAAAAAATATCTGCGAAACTTTCTCTCTTTATTTCACAAACCTTCTGACCACTGTGTGAAAAAATGTTTCTATTAGACATTGGACGCTTCGTGTGACCAATGTATAAATTTAAAAAAGTGGGGTATCCGAGAACACCCTTAATTTTGTGTGGAAGGATGATGACGTCTGCACACTGCACGATATTGCTCAGCACCACCAACGAACGATGGTCCTGGGTTGTATCTCCAATTGAATGGTGCATCAACAGTTGTTCCGTAAGTGTCGCGACAAATAGCGCAATACGCTTTTAGAAATGTGATGTCGTCTGCTATTGAGAACAACGTGTCAAGTTCACCAAGTCTTTTTAAATGCTCTGTTGTTATGAGACCACAAATAATGACGTGAATGCCGGCTTTGACATATTCGCGAATAACTGGGAGTAGATCAGAGTACCAATGGCCCTCATCAATGCCGATGACGTCGTAGCCAGTTAGCTCGAAAGAACTTGGGAGGTTGGTGATTAACTTCGCAGGTAAACTGTCTGATCCGACAACAATGGTCTGACGATGTGTGGAGAACGCGTGGTCAGTTCGCCTAGTGTCACCTGTGTTGTTCATGTAGAGGACTTTGAGCCCTGATTTACTTAACGTGATTAACCTACGAAGAGTCTCTGTTGTTTTTCCTGCAAACATGGGACCAATCACGATTTCTAGTTTACCGATTTTCTTCATGATTACTATACCTCCAGAGAAATGTTCTCTCCTGTTGCGGCAACTGTTGTTCGTTGTTGAATATCCGCTGAAGCTCTAAGTTTTTAAGATGAGACCTAGAGCTCTCGTGTCTCAAGCGATACAGTGGGTCGTTGGCGGCCACACCGCATGGGTGACAGGTGTACGCGTTTTCGTCTCTCGCAAAGTGTCTGTGGGCGGGCGAGAGTACGTGGTCCCTGATATCATCCACACCCAGTATCTCATTACACCCCCACCTTGCAAACGTGAACGTCGCGGTTCGCGGCGAGCTCAAGCCACGCTTTGGCCTTGGTTGGGCATGGTTTCCACATAAGGGTTGCTAAGAACACTTGGAGGAAGTTACCGAGTAATGTACCGTTGGACCCACTAGGGTTGTTCAAGTAGACATCACTCGCTAACATAAGGTACTTGAATGGTGAGTAACACCACACAGGGATTATGCTAGCTAATCTATCAGCAATCTCCTTGGCTCTCTCTTCCTGAAGATCGATCCAAGTGTCGTGAAGATGCCTCGCACAGTCGACCTGGGGGATAGGCTGTTTTATTAACACCTCTTCACGTCTGAGGCCGAGCAGATCGTATATTGAAAAGTACTCGTTTAAGACATTGGGTCCATTGTCGACTCGTGGGGTAGACACACTGACAAAGGCCGCTCTCAGTAAGCGGTCAATAACTTCTTCGCTAATTTCTCGGGCTTGAGTCATTATGTTATACTCCCAGAAAAAATCCTAATTTTTAGTGCGTTTGGTCTGGAACTGTGAGATACCTGTGAGGTCATCTGTGAGACACCTGTGAGGTCAACTGTGAGTAAGATAACACGTGATAGTGTATTAGATGGTTGAAGACTCACAGACGGCTGTTGAAGCTAAGATCACAGCTGATGTGAAAAGTGTTAAGGTGAAGGACCCAAAGCGCGTCGCCGCTGGTAAGAAGTTGGCTGAGATATCGAAAGCTGCGAAAGAAAAGAAAATGCGTGAAATGATAGTCAACGAAGAACAGGGTAGTGAGTGGAGCTATGGTTATATTGTCGGGACACTTGGTGTAATCATTGCTGGTGCTTCGCTATGGTACACAATTAGCAGTGAAAAAGAGACACAATTAGAACCTGTGAGCACTACACCAGCTACTGCGTCAGAAAGTCATAAAACTTGTCGTCCAGCGTTAGACACATTTGATTCTTAAACAAAACACACGACAATGTATATATGTCCGCGATCGATCGAAAAGAACTTATGAACGAACTGTACGATGCGCTACTTGTTACGACCGGTGCTGTGGCAGTGAGTATGATTTCGAAAAAGGCTTTGGGAGAACCATTGGGAACACCAGAGACGGTGAAAGGCACAGTTAAACTTGTTGCAGCTGTTGGTGCAGGAACGCTGTTAGTAAAATGGATGCAATCGAAAAAGTGGATACCGACAGATCCATTCAAATCAACGTAAGTTAATGGTGAGTGTTGTGGCTGGAGGGATATTTAATGCGATAGCTTTTGCAGGCGCTGGCTTTATGTTTTCGAAGTTTAATCACTCAGGTTATGAAGCTGAGATGAAAAGACACAACCACGCGTTGGAGCAGTTAGCCAGTGCGAAAGAAGTGTGGTATGAAAATGAAGTCGCTAAAAAAGATCAGATTCAGCGCTTGCGACAACAGCTCTCTGACGCTAACGCTGACATCAATGACACAAACCACGCGTTGGAAGAACTTAGAAGCGTAATGACCATACGGTACAGCGGACGAGTGTTCACTGACTCCCCGAAGATTGCGGATTACTACCAACCGAGTGCGGAAATGAAGGAATACCAATTATTGTTCGTTGGTGCGCTAGGTTTGGGTAGTGGAATAGCGGTGTGGGTGCTAACTCAGTAAAAAAAAATGTTGGAGTAGTATAAGAGTGATGGACAAACTTATGAGGCAGATGAGTTACGGCTACACAATTGACGAAATCGCGAGTGAGACGCAAATTGAGTGTGGAGACACCTCCAGAATTTACCACTGCTCGGATTGTGACATTGTGAAAAACGTGACTGAATGTGGTGGGTACGCGTGCCCAAAGTGTGGTGACACCGAGTGGGGTTACACTCAGAGTTACAGTGACATGAGACTCACACGACTAAAAAGCGTTCACAAACGGTCTTGGTGGATGGGGAGGAGACTACGGAACGTTGTGAAGGGTGAGCGCCTTGAGTTGATAAAAGAGGACTTCCTGAAAGTTGTCAATGTGCTGCACTCATGCAATTTGATCAAGGGTAGAAATGTCAGCAGATATGGATACTACATTATTAGGTTGTGTCATAGAAGACAACTTGAGACACTCAAGAAGGTGTCAGACCTCAAAGATGGGAAGGTGAAAGACTTATTTGACAACAACCTGTTTGGGGTGGTGTATCCAAAGTTGGGATGGTGTGAAAGTAGCGATCGCTATTACAACGAGTGGCTTAGGAAAAAAAATATATGTGTAGTATATAGAAGCCATGGGTGACGTCACAGAGAACTCACTTGTTAGAGATGGTGCGGCCGTTGTAAATCCACTAACAGGTAGAGCAATCAACGTTCATGGGCGAGTCTACAATCAACTTGTTAGAGATGGTGTTTTTAGTGACACGACAAATGTCAATATTGTTAATCCGCTGACAAACAGACGAGTTAACGCTGGCAGTCGGACACACAACCGTCTTGTTAGAGAGGCACAACCCGCAGTTGAAGACCATAGCCCACGGCTGTTGAGTCAAGCGCTGAGAGGGTTCACCAGGTCCTATGGAGTTGAGGTGGTTAACGATAGAGACATCAATCAGGTAAACGGCAGTAGAAGCGCTGTCATTAATCTTTTGAGACGCGAACTAGGTGAGACCAACGGAATGAAAGTGGTAGAGACAGTCAAGGTCACTTTTGAGAAAGTTTTAGAACTCGATAAGACCACATACAAAACTGCCTACTTTAACAGCGAAACGTTCGTCGTCATTAACGAGCATGACATCGAGGGTGTCGCCAATCGTGGGTCGGAACAGATTTTGACGCGGATAGCCGGGTGGTTATCTGAGGGGTCTGGGTGGACTATCGACAAAATAGATGCACACTACGTTAATATTGCTATTTATAGACCTCTGCATGGGAGTAGCTACATTGCGCTGCCAAAGGAGCTGCGTAATAGTAAGAAGGGTTTGATAAACGTGAATAACGATGACGACAACAAGTGTTTTAGATGGTGCCACCTAGCGCATAAGTTCCCTGTTGGAAAAAACTCTGATAGAACATCAAAGTATGCTAGGCATGTCAGTGAGTTGAATTATGATGGAATTAACTTCCCAGTCACACTCAAAGATTACAACAAGATCGAAAAGGCTAACGAAATTAGCATCAACGTTTTCGGGTATGAAAATAAGCAACCATTCCCTGTGTACGTTTCTAAGGAAGCGTACCCTGACCACATGGACCTACTGTTGATAACTAATGATGTGGGCAACAAGCACTACGTGTACATTCGCGATTTCAACAAGTTTATGTACCGTCAGACAGAGCACAAGGCTAGAAAACACTTTTGTAGATATTGCCTGCAGTGTTTCACCCGAGAGGACGTGCTTGAAAGTCATGTTGAAGTATGTTTGGTCATCAATGGGAAGCAAGCTATTAAAATGCCGCAAAAAGGTGCGAAAGTGAAATACGAGAATTTTAGTAGGCAGCTAAACGTACCATTTGTGGTGTATGCAGACTTCGAGGCTATCACACAGAAGGTGTACACAACAAAGCTGTCAAGCGAGTGTAGCTACACAAACGCTTATCAGAGACACGTTGACTGTGGCTATGGGTATAAATTAGTTTGTTGCTACGACAATGAGTACAGTAAGCCAGTAAAAGTGTATCGCGGTGAAAATGCAGTTAATAAGTTCATTGGGGAGATGTTAGAAATTGTTGAGTATTGTAAAAAGACATCTGAGAGTCACTTTAACAAAGAGATGGTGTTGACTGATGACGATAAGAAGAACTTTGACGAGTCTAAAAGTTGCCATATTTGTAGTGTTGAGTACACTGGCGCTGACGTTAGAGTGAGAGACCACTGTCACGTGTCAGGTAAGTACAGAGGGTCTGCGCATCGTGAATGTAATGTGAACTTTAAGTTGACTGACAAAATTCCTGTGATCTTTCATAACTTACGTGGCTACGATAGTCATTTCATTATGCAGGAGATTGGTAAGTTTGGTCAAGACATAAATGTGATACCGAACAACATGGAGAAGTACATGGCGTTCATGCTTGGGAAAAACTTGGTATTCTTGGACAGCTTCCAGTTCATGAGTAGTGGTCTAGACAACTTGGTGAAGAACCTACCAAGGGACGCTTTCAAATACACGTCAGAAGTGTTTCGCGATGAGGGGTTGGCGCTTATGACAAGAAAGGGGGTCTATCCCTACGATTATATGGACTCCTTTGATAAATTCGATGAGCGCGAGCTACCCTCCAAAAAAGATTTCTACAGCATTCTGAATGATGAGCACATTACGGAAGAAATGCATGAGCGTGCCATCGACGTGTGGGACTACTTCGACGTTGAGAGTATGGGTGGGTACCACGACCTGTACTTGAAAAGTGATGTGCTCTTGCTTGCCGACGTTTTTGAGAACTTTAGAAAGACATGCCATCGCGAGTATAAATTAGACCCGTGTCACTATTTCACATCGCCTGGATTAGCTTGGGACGCCATGTTGAAGATGACTGGAGTGGAACTTGAATTATTGTCCAACATTGACATGTTCCAGTTCGTAGAATTAGGTATGCGTGGTGGTGTGAGCTACATATGCAACAGACATGGTGTGGCGAACAATAAGTACATGGAAGGGTATGACAGAGAGCAAGACTCGAAGTATTTGATGTACCTTGACGCCAACAATTTGTACGGATGGGCAATGAGTCAAAGTTTACCTACGGGTGGCTTCAAGTGGTTGACTGAGAAAGAAATAGAAAAGGTTAATCTACGTGACTATCACAACAATAGTAAAAAAGGTTTACTGCTTGAAGTCGACTTGGAGTATCCAGCCCATTTGCATGACCTACACAACGATTACCCGCTGGCTCCTGAGAAGATGGAGATAACCGTTGACATGTTGTCGGAGTACTGCACGAAAATCAAAAATAAGTTTAACGTGAGTGTTGGTGGTGTGAAGAAGCTGGTGACTAATTTGATGGACAAAAAAAAGTATGTGTGTCACTACGGAAATCTGCAGTTGTACATGGATCTTGGATTAAAAATCAATAAGATTCACAGGGTCCTGCAGTTTGACCAGTCCAAGTGGCTAGGCAAGTACATCGACTTTAACACAGTCAAAAGAACTGCGGCTAAGAACGCTTTTGAGAAGGACTTCTTCAAGTTGATGAACAACAGTGTGTTCGGAAAAACGATGGAAAACTTGAGGAAGCGTGTGGACGTAAGATTAGTGACCACTGCGGAGAAATTTAAAAAGCTTGTCTCAAAGCCAACGTTTGTGTCTTAGATATTTAGCGAGAACTTAGTTGCTGTCCACAAAGTTAAAGAAACGTTGACACTAAATAGACCTGCATATGTGGGTATGTGCATACTAGACTTGAGTAAAACGCTGATGTACAATTTTCACTACAATTATATTATGAAAAAGTACTCTAGCGACACCTGTAGATTGCACTTCACTGACACTGACAGTCTGTTGTACTCAATCAAAACTGACGACGTTTATTCCGACTTTATGATGGAGTGCGAAAAGTTCGACAATAGCGACTACCCTGCAGACAGCCCATTCTTTTTTAGAGAGAATAAGAAAGTTATTGGGAAGATGAAGGACGAGTGCGCTGGAACGCCAATTGTCGAGTTCGTCGGGTTGCGCAGTAAAATGTACAGCTATTTGAAAGAGGGTGGAGGTGGTGGGAAAACCGCTAAGGGTATTAGAAAAAATATAATTAAAAAAGTAATCAGACACGAAGACTACAAAAGCGTGTTACTTGAGCAGAAACAATTGCGACACACAATGAAGACCATTAGAAGTGTCAAGCATCAGATTGGTAGCTACGAAATTAATAAAGTGTCGTTATCCTGTTTTGATGATAAACGATACCTTTTAGAAAATGGTATTGACTCCTACGCGTATGGTCACAAAAACATTGTAGTGAGAAACACCACTGAGAGTAGTGAGCAAACAGACTAATTCGTAGAGTAGTTGGCTATTTGTTAGTCAATGTTGTTAGCCAATCAAAAGAGCACCATTTCGCTATCCATTTGGATAAACATCACCACTAGACTTGAAAATCTAGTGGTTTTTTTTTCGCGCGTGAATTGAGACAGTAGTAGTTTGTTGAAAAAAAAATGTGAAAACGTTGAAATGTGAAAATGTTGAAACGACACTTTCTTTTTTAAATATGTGAAAAATGTGAAACGACACATTCTATTTTTTAAAAAACGTGCAAAAATATTGAAATGTCACATTATTAGCATATAAATCGAGTTTGTGGTCTTATTTGATGTACATTGTAAATTTAGAATTACCGAAATGACATCGAACTTTTGGGGGTTTGGGATTTGGTGTAAATTTGGTGATGTTTTGGCGATTATATTCGCGTTCAACATTGAATGTGTAAAAAATGAGCTCGTAGCCCCACTCTCTATACTACTATTGGATCAAGTGGAGAAGCCAGTTAAGGAACGTGAAAGTCCCGAGAAGCATTGCAAGAGAAATCGGGAAAGTAAAAGCCGATCGCGTGTTCGGCAGTCACTATCGCCGTCAGTGAACACTCCACGGGTGTTGTAAAGGGACTGTTGACATCCAAGTCTATGATTTACAAAAGGAACACTTCAATCGCGAGGTTAGAATTGGTGAGCGGGAAAATGGCGGTCAACATGGTGAAGAATTTGATGGTGGCGTTGAGACGATGGCCTATAGCATCTGCTACGATTTGGATGGACAGCATGGTGGCTCTGTTTTGGATCCACAGCCCAGAGAAAACATGGAAAGTGTTTGTGTCGAATCGGACTCGAAAAATGGCTGAAATTACAAAGGAGACGGGCGTAAATTGGAAGTATTGTTCGACAGGAAAAAAATCTGGCAGATTTGGGTAGTCGAGGGGCAAGAGTGGTTCGACGGTCCAGAATGGCTACTCAATGAAGAAGATTGGCCACCACAACCGAAATTCGAGAAAACGAAAGGCGTAATCGACGAACACAAGCCAATTCCTGAAAAAGTGTTTAATGTAACGGAGAAAGAGCCAGACGAGTGGGAGGTGCTCCTAACCAGAAGCAAGTACTGGAGAGCTCTACGAGTTACTGCGTGGGCTTTAAGATTCATGAGTAACGCCTTAGCTAAGAAGCATGGAACTAACAAGCGGAGAGGAACGTTGACAATGGAAGAGATTCACATCGCAAGGAATCGCTGGGTGATGAAATAACAAGCAGATGTGAAACCTAACCTAGAAAACCCAGGCTGGAAAATAATTAAAGATGAAGCCACAAGTGTTTTTAGATGCAAGGGCAGAATTCCCGGCTTCGAGCCAATATATATTGAGGGAGGAGAATTCGCCGAGAAGCTTATACGTCATGTCCATGAAGAAATAAAACACCTAGGGATCGCCAACACCATGGCAGCGATTAGAGAAAATTGGTGGATTCCGAAGTTGCGATCCAAAGTCAAAAGAGTCATTAACACCTGTCAACGTGTGCAAGGTGTACAGCGCAAAGCCTTACCGTCACACAGCGACGGCAGTATTGCCAAAGTTTCGTATCGAAGGAGGACGACCATTTGAGACGACAGGAATCGATTTCGCTGGCCCCTTGAAGCACAAGATTTCCAAGAAAGAACAAGGCAAGAGCTATGTTCTTATATTCACCTGTGCAACGTCCAGAGCTGTACATCTGGAAATGACTAGAACGCAAACTGCGGATGAATTTCAAAGAAAGCTAAATTCATTTATAGCCAGAAAGACAAGGCCAAAGCTCATCGTGTCGGACAACGCATCGGTATTCAAGACGACAGCAGCGTGGATCAAGAAGATTCGAAAAAGTGAGCGACTACAAGACTACCTAGCAAGACAAGAGATAAGATGGAGATTTAACTTAGCAAGATCGCCTTGGTGGGGAGGAATATACGAACGCCTGTTGAAGGACATCAAAAAGACCTTGTACAAGGTACTCGGAAAGGCAAACATCTCGTATGAACAACTTGAGTCTATCGTTATTGACATTGAAAAACATGTTAACAACAGACCACTTACATATGTGGAAAGTGAACAAGAAGAGGAACAAGTCCTGACACCAAATATCATCATGTGGGGACAAAATGCACAAACAATTGAAGATATCGAGTTGGACGGGGAAGAAGTGACCAAGTTACATGCACGACTAGAACAAAAATGTCAACATGTATGGCAAAGATGGAAGAGAGAGTACGTCCATAGCTTGATGGAGAGCCACAGGATAAACCGAAGTCCCAATGTTTATCCAGATGTAGGAGAGATCGTGTTACTTCTCGGAGATGAAAAGAATAGAGGAGAGTGGAAAAGGGGCAAGGTGGTGAAACATGTAAAAGGAAAGGACGGAGTTGTGAGAGGAGTGAAACTTCTACATAAGGGACACCTCATCGAAAGGCCATTACCCCTGGTGTGTTCGTTGGAGATTAAAGAAACTGACGTGAGCGAAGATACGCCAATTCCAGCGGAAATCCCAGAAATGAGAAGAAGCAAAAGGCAGGCTGCCAGGGCCGTAGCGAGGGGGGGTATTGGGGGGGTGTTTCACCCCCCCAACATTTTTGAAATTGAGATATTCGGAAAATCGAATTACTCGTTCGGAAAACTACGGCAACGTAGGTTAAGCGAGATTTCAGTCAGTGAACAGCAAAAAACTCATGTTAAGTTTATAGAACTTACAAAATAATATTCACAAGGATAACAAATCTATTTTTGTCGATTTACTGCATACGTACATCAGATAGATGACACCTTTTGGCTTTTGCTTTGCAATAAAATTTATCATTTCCGGATTTTAAACAGCCTTCACAAAACCACGAATTATGATACCGTACCATAGAATTAAATTGTTTATATTTCGCCTCTTTTTTATTGTTGAAAACTAAATTCCTACATCTGTAAACTGTCCAAGGAAATCTCTTAAAACTGCTCCCAGAATGCCGGGAAATGCAATTTCCGAGACCCTAGAATTAAAAATATGCCGGGGGAGCATCCCCCGGGACCCCCTAGATTGACGCGCCTTACGGCGCGTGCCTCCTCATATTCGGAAAAATAATTTGAGATTCGAAAATTTGGGACTTACACCCCCCCCAACTTTCACATGCTAGCTACGGCCCTGCAGGCTGCACAAGATGCTCGAGAGCGGATACGAACGTTGCTGCGTGATGAAGACGAGTAACAGCAGCGAAATGTCACTGATTAAAGATGACGAGGAACTGTACATTATTACTTATGAACTGTGAACATTTCAACAATTCAAATTTGTTACGTTTAGTTTATAAAATTGAAATGCCTTCAATTTTAGGGGAGTGTGACCGGAAATGATTCGGTCTTTATTAGTGAGCTTAGGTTACCTGTGCAATATATAAAAACAATGTGCGATTAGTGTGTGAGTTTAATTAGAAAACCAAGAGACATGTGAGTGATCAAATTTATGTTTGTTATTGAATAAATTAAAGATAAATATCGTAAGCGTGATTCATTAGTGTAACGAAGCAAGTTCGGTACAATGTTATTTCTACATTATTCGCGAAGTCTATGTGCCGTATTAATTTGCAACGGCATGTCACATCCCCAATTCTCTCCGGCCGCACATATACACGCCCAGAACTTCTGGACTTGAGATAATGTTAAAAATAGGTACGCAGTGCACAAATGTAATAAATCAATATCAATCAATAATTTTTTAGCACCAAAGGTGAATATGTTTATATAGTAATTACAATAATAAACATAGGTATGGTGCAAGCTAACTGTAATAACCATATGGTTAGACGAGACAGTTAGTTTATTATATTATAAATTACTAATTTGTTGGAGGGTTTATATATACAACAAAAGTACAAATTACGTGACAAATAAAAAGGATAAACAAACAAAAAATCAATCAAAAATAACCAACACTAGTTTCACGCTTATTAATTGTACTGGAAACTAATGCTGGGTACAATAAGTAATATATGTAAACATTTAAACATTATTAATTGAACGTACTTATTGTATTGCTCTGACAATTTTTTTATATCCAAACATGTGATTTTTATATAGAGATTTTTATATAGCCCTAATTATAGCGTTCGCTAGCCCCCCCCCCCCCCCATCCAAAAATTGTTCCGCGGTCCCTGAGAACCTAATTTATCGTTCCACAGTTAAGATAATGTATAATATATTATTTTGTTTCGTTAAAAAATGGGGACCCCTTTGTCCATGGGCCCCTGGTCAGGCCTGGTTAGACATTTTAAATGATATTGTAAATTAGTATCAATATTTAGAAATTATGACGCAGATCAAACGTGACAGAGTCGAAGGCATAATAAATGCGCTCCAGGTAGCTCCCCTACGACCCATGTCTGACCAAGAAGCACAGCTCTAAGATCTTAAGTGTTGATTTTGCAGCAGGGAAACCGAAGAACGCGCGAATAAAAATCCTTGAAGCACAGGAGAGAACCAAACCACTAAATTTTCAAAAGTATACCTTTTCAGAAAGAACATCGGCCACGCGCCAACCATCAGACGGTTTTGTGTTATCTGAGACTTTTATCGGGATCTGTAAAAATCTTGAAGAAGTTTCTTATGCGGAGTTTATTGTATTTTACAATGAGTATCTAATAAATTTCCAATTAGGAAATTTGCTTTACTTTGATATAGGTAGAATCCTTTAATCGACTTAATAATAGTATGCATGTTACAAAGAATAGAAAGGACATGTACCTTTTTTAATGATAACGGTTGTTCTTGATATACTTGGATGCTCCCAATGAGGCATAGAAATAAGACATAGATAAATTCCATCGTCGTCAAATGCAGCATTCCGCACGAATAGCGAGCCGCCGTCAATAATGGAGATTCTTTCTCCAATTCCAGAATCACTAGAATCTTGACCCATGATAGATACTAAATATTTTGCCGTAGATCCACTGGTAAAACTCCAATATAAATCGAGGTCACAGCCTTTGCACACATATTTCGTGACAATTGTGAAATTGGATCCCAAAGAAACGTGAATAGTGCGATTCACTGGCGTAGTTAGATTGAAATATGCTAAATAAGGAAAAATAAATCTAATAAAGAAAATTTAATATATGGTACATTCTGATCCGTTATCAATCTAATTCAAGTAAAATTTAGGTGTTAACTAGAAATACGAATTCGCAATAATCCCCTCGCCCGCCTTTTGTAGATTTTGAACGCTATCTCGGCCAATATTTACTCGATTTCAATTCTGAAAACAGTTTTGGAATTACGGAGTCTAAATACATAACGTGCGTGTCTCGTATATTACGAGAACGTGCATACCCTTCGCAAAAACGGTTTATGTACTTAGAAATTATTCGGCCCGTCCGCGTCCGTGTCTGCGTCCGTGCCAAATGATAAGGTCAGCGTTAAGATAAGGTAAATTTTCAATGTGTTTAGCATTGAACCAGACGTATACACCCCACACGATAACAAGCTTTTTCTCGAGCTTTCACTATTTTCTAGTGGCGAAGCAGGCCATGATAACTGGTCATGATATGTAAACTCTAAGATGAATTACATGTTATTATTCAAAATTCAGAAATATATTATTTTCAAAATATGCAGATGATTATAATTTAGCATAGCATTACCAAATGCTCAGGAGCGATTATAGAATATCCGTCAACTTTTAAACTTAAATTTACTGACATAAATCAAGAATCTGAAACCGTATTTATTAATAACTTTTAGCTAAACCTAGAGTAATGTAATTTTAAAGAATGAAGCAATTCTATTATGACAATTTTCAACAATTTGACACGGTTTAATGACCATTTATTAGTAAGCGTTACTGGTATTCTGACCTAGCGGCTCTTAGAAATTTAGCACTGTATATAGAACTGCTTCGTTATTTAAAAAATCCCGTTTATTTTTGTCCTGGAGCTCTCCAATTTATGAATTAAACCTATTATAGATAAAGTAAACTGGATTTTTAAAGAACGAGCCAGTTCTATACAGTGCTAACTAAAATTTTACTCATGCAAATATCTGTGTCCGGTACAGGAAGTAAGATCTATCCCTTACTTTTTAATTTGTGGCTTCCGTCTCCCTTCTTTCCATACTGGTGTGTCTTAGAATGGTTTCTATTCTTATAGGTTTCAGGCACAATTGTTCCCTGATTCTGTTTTACTTCAGTGTTTACGTTTCTAAATATAAATCGTCGCTTGACAACTTTGCGTTTCAATCATTGATGGACTAACTGTTGTGATAAATGGCTTATAGATTTACAACAATTTCACAAGATTTGAACAGGTTATATTTGCCTTTATTTGGCATATAACTCATAAATGAATTGCAGTACGGTGTTTACAATATGGCAAGCTCGGGCCGTTCCCGCATACTCATATTCTGTGCTCATTCTGTACTCGACTTTTCTTTTGTCTTTTCTAAAAATTAGTTCCACGCGATATCTCACATAACAAAGGAAAATTTTATTTTCCGCCTAGTGGAGATTCGACGCTTAGGGCTGTTTTACACTGGGCGAATATTTTCGTGCGAAGCGAATTTCTATATTCATAATATTTCTGATTAGTTCCAGCTGAGAGCTCATAAGAGACATATATAGGACTTAATTGGACAACCATACTGTAGTTGGGACAAAGAGGGTTCATTTGACTATTCTAAGACAATAAGCCAGTGCGTCGGATAAATATTATTTCAATTCATAATATTAAGCTGGGGAATTCAGTATAACGAATTTGCAAGTGTAAATAGAAATGCAAATGTATATTGTGGTTTTAGCCTGATTTATGAATTAAAATAACTTTTATCCCGACGCAGAACACGTCATTTTGACGCGCAGTGGACATTACCAACTGGCTTATTAGATAAATTTCCCGAAGTATTACATAATATATGGTGATTTCAAGATTGACTGGCTATCAGATGAATGTCAGAAACAGCAGATAGTTAAAATATTCCATCATATCAGCAAAAGTTGCATCTACCTTCCTACAACCGATAATGGATCACTTCTGGATCATCTGTACACCAATATTGAAGACGAATACGTTACAAGTGGAATATATGAATCATATTTTCAGACCACAAACCGGTGTGGTGTGCCTTAAAATAGATGAGATATGCATATACATATAATACATACATCATAATGTTCGCTTCATAATATGTCTTACACACAGGTTAAAAGTTAAAAAGTTTAAAAACTACCAAACGTAATTTTAGACTACAATGTCATCTTCAGGGTTCAAATTGACCTACTAACCTTCGCCACAGCTCAAAGCTGAGTAATCAAACCGTAAACCTTTATTGCGTAAACAACCTGTTAACAAACATCTTTTCTATACTATAATAAAATTGTCGTACATTATGTAATAAAAGATTGGTGGTAGCATATAGGAAACGAGACCATTGGCTGCGTTATAAAACAAGCCATAGCTTTAAGTGACTTTGTCACCTATCCCTCGTTTTGAACGTTATCTCGATCAATATTTAACCGTTTTCAATTCTGAAAACAGATTTGGAATTAGCGAGCGTAAATACATAACACGCGTACCTATTATATATATACATACATATATAATATATATATATATATATATATATATATATATATATATATATATATATATATATATATATAACTACAGACGGTACCGTTTCGGCCTTTTGGGCCTCATCAGTGTAGTGCTGATGAGCAGGATGAAGATAACTGCTATTAACAGTCACCCTTGATGCAACACAAAATGTGGGACATCAAGAACCATGCCAGAGCGCTCAAACTGCAAGCAGTGAGCGTGCGCACAATGCGTAAGCGACGATGGTTCATCCTGTAGAGCGCTCAATATGACCAAAAGGTCATAGAGCGTATCTAACTACAGACGGTACCGTTTCGGCCTTTTGGGCCTCATCAGTGTAGTGCTGATGAGCAGGATGAAGATAACTGCTATTAACAGTCACCCTTGATGCCACACAAAATGTGGGACATCAAGAACCATGCCAGAGCGCTCAAACTGCAAGCAGTGAGCGTGCGCATATATATATATATATATATATATATATATATATATATATATATATATATATATATATATATATATATATTGTTACGGATATGTCTATCTAGAGACATATTAATTAACTAGACGTTATTTGATCACTGAACATTTGAAACGTTTAGTATAGGAAATAAACACTTGTAACCCGAGTTAACAAATACTTACATGTATGACTTAGCATTACTCAGCTATGATGTCATTTAGTAGTTACGTAAATACATTATAAATAGAATGAAGTATGTTACTATAATTATACACTCTAGAAACTATATAAGTAACGATCATACAATTCTCAATCATGCATATGTATGAGAGTGAACTATATGTATCAAAGTGGTTACAAAGTCAGTCGTGGAGTTCGCTGCCGCTGGTCGTTATTGTTCCTTCCTTATAGTCAAGCCATATGGATTGTTAACCTGTTGTCGCAATATCGTATTGACTGTTGTTGTGTACAGACAGATAAGTTCTGAACTGTTTAGTTTAGTCTTTAATCTTTATAGACATTTTAATATCTACCTTAAGTTCATTGTTTATAAATAAACAGTATTTAAAGCCAAATAGTTGAAGTCACACTTCTTGTTGCGTTATAAAAGCGTGTCACGTAACAATATATATATAATGGTTCATTGACTAAAAGTCTTATTAAATAACGTTTCACATCAATTATATATCATTCTTAGTTTGAGCTTCGTCTTTCTTTCGTGAAGTTGTGGAAAATCATTCACTACAACAAGTAATAAAGTAATGACGTCGACACGTATCTCCCGATTTGTCACTTCCGTTCACAAGGCGTTCGTCACTTCCGTTCGTAACGCTCTTTGTTCCGTTCGTAACGTTCATTGTTCCGTTCGTAACGCTCTTTGTTCCGTTCGCAACGCTCTTTGTTCTGTTCGTAACTCTCTTTGTTCCGTTCGTAACGCTGTTTGTTCTGTTCGTAACGCTCTTTGTTCCGTTCGTAACGCTCTTTGTTGCGTTCGTAACGTTCTTTGTTCCGTTCGTAATGCTCTTTGTTCCGTTCGTAATGCTCTTTGTTCTGTTCGTAATGCTCTTTGTTCCGTTCGTAACGCTTTTTGTTCCGTTCGTAACGCTCTTTGTACCGTTCGTATCTCTCTTTGGTCCGCTCCTAACGCTCTTTGTTCTGTTCGTAACGCTGTTTGTTCCGTTCGTAACGCTGTTTGTTCTGTTCATAACGCTCTTTGTTCTGTTCGTAACGCTCTTTGTTCTGTTCGTAACGCTCTTTGTTCTGTTCGTAATGCTCTTTGTTCTGTTCGTAATGTTCTTTGTTCTGTTCGTAATGCTGTTTGTTCTGTTCGTAATGCTGTTTGTTCTGTTCCTAACGCTGTTTGTTCTGTTCGTAACGCTGTTTGTTCTGTTCGTAATGCTGTTTGTTCTGTTCGTAACGCTGTTTGTTCTGTTCGTAATGCTGTTTGTTCTGTTCGTAACGCTCTTCAGTTGTTCTGTTCGTAATGCTCTTTGTTCTGTTCGTAATGTTCTTTCTTCTGTTCGTAATGCTGTTTGTTCTGTTCGTAATGCTGTTTGTTCTGTTCCTAACGCTGTTTGTTCTGTTCGTAACGCTGTTTGTTCTGTTCGTAATGCTCTTTGTTCTGTTCGTAATGCTGTTTGTTCTGTTCGTAATGCTGTTTGTTCTGTTCGTAACGCTGTTTGTTCTGTTCGTAACGCTGTTTGTTCTGTTCGTAATGCTGTTTGTTCTGTTCCTAACGCTGTTTGTTCTGTTCGTAACGCTGTTTGTTCTGTTCGTAACGCTCTTTGTTGCGTTCGTAACGTTCTTTGTTCTGTTCGTAACGCTCTTTGTTCTGTTCGTAACGCTCTTTGTTCTGTTCGTAATGCTCCGCTTTGTTCTGTTCGTAATGTTCTTTGTTCTGTTCGTAATGCTGTTTGTTCTGTTCCTAACGCTGTTTGTTCTGTTCGTAACGCTGTTAGTTCTGTTCGTAACGCTGTTTGTTCTGTTCGTAACGCTGTTTGTTCTGTTCGTAACGCTGCTTGTTCTGTTCGTAACGCTGTTTGTTCTGTTCGTAATGCTGTTTGTTCTGTTCGTAATGCTGTTTGTTCTGTTCGTAACGCTGTTTGTTCTGTTCGTAATGCTGTTTGTTCCGTTCGTAACGCTGTTTGTTCTGTTCGTAATGCTGTTTGTTCTGTTCGTAACGCTGTTTGTTCTGTTCGTAACGCTGTTTGTTCTGTTCGTAACGCTGTTTGTTCTGTTCGTAACGCTGTTTGTTCTGTTCGTAATGCTGTTTGTTCTGTTCGTAACGCTGTTTCTTCTGTTCGTAATGCTGTTTGTTCTGTTCGTAACGCTGTTTGTTCTGTTCGTAATGCTGTTTGTTCTGTTCGTAATGCTGTTTGTTCCGTTCGTAACGCTGTTTGTTCTGTTCGTAACGCTGTTTGTTCTGTTCGTAACGCTGTTTGTTCTGTTCGTAACGCTGTTTGTTCTGTTCGTAACGCTGTTTGTTCTGTTCGTAATGCTGTTTGTTCTGTTCGTAACGCTGTTTCTTCTGTTCGTAATGCTGTTTGTTCTGTTCGTAACGCTGTTTGTTCTGTTCGTAATGCTGTTTGTTCTGTTCGTAATGCTGTTTGTTCCGTTCGTAACGCTGTTTGTTCTGTTCGTAACGCTGTTTGTTCTGTTCCTAACGCTGTTTGTTCTGTTCGTAACGCTGTTTGTTCTGTTCGTAACGCTGTTTGTTCTGTTCGTAATGCTGTTTGTTCTGTTCGTAACGCTGTTTGTTCTGTTCGTAATGCTGTTTGTTCTGTTCGTAATGCTGTTTGTTCTGTTCCTAACGCTGTTTGTTCTGTTCGTAATGCTCTTTGTTCTGTTCGTAATGCTGTTTGTTCTGTTCGTAATGCTGTTTGTTCTGTTCGTAATGCTGTTTGTTCTGTTCCTAACGCTGTTTGTTCTGTTCGTAACGCTGTTTGTTCTGTTCGTAATGCTGTTTGTTCTGTTCGTAACGCTGTTTGTTCTGTTCGTAATGCTGTTTGTTCTGTTCGTAATGCTCTTTGTTCTGTTCGTAATGCTGTTTGTTCTGTTCGTAACGCTGTTTGTTCTGTTCGTAATGCTGTTTGTTCTGTTCGTAATGCTCTTTGTTCTGTTCGTAACGCTGTTTGTTCTGTTCGTAATGCTGTTTGTTCTGTTCGTAATGCTGTTTGTTCTGTTCGTAACGCTGTTTGTTCTGTTCGTAATGCTGTTTGTTCTGTTTGTAACGCTGTTTGTTCTGTTCGTAATGCTGTTTGTTCTGTTCGTAACGCTGTTTGTTCTGTTCGTAATGCTGTTTGTTCTGTTCGTAACGCTGTTTGTTCTGTTCGTAACGCTCTTTGTTCTGTTCGTAATGCTCTTTGTTCTGTTCGTAACGCTGTTTGTTCTGTTCGTAATGCTGTTTGTTCTGTTTGTAATGCTGTTTGTTCTGTTCGTAATGCTCTTTGTTCTGTTCGTAATGCTGTTTGTTCTGTTCGTAACGCTGTTTGTTCTGTTCGTAATGCTGTTTGTTCTGTTCGTAACGCTGTTTGTTCTGTTCGTAATGCTGTTTGTTCTGTTCGTAATGCTGTTTGTTCTGTTCCTAACGCTGTTTGTTCTGTTCGTAATGCTGTTTGTTCTGTTCGTAATGCTCTTTGTTCTGTTCGTAATGCTGTTTGTTCTGTTCGTAACGCTGTTTGTTCTGTTCGTAATGCTGTTTGTTCTGTTCGTAATGCTCTTTGTTCTGTTCGTAACGCTGTTTGTTCTGTTCGTAATGCTGTTTGTTCTGTTCGTAATGCTGTTTGTTCTGTTCGTAACGCTGTTTGTTCTGTTCGTAATGCTGTTTGTTCTGTTTGTAACGCTGTTTGTTCTGTTCGTAATGCTGTTTGTTCTGTTCGTAACGCTGTTTGTTCTGTTCGTAATGCTGTTTGTTCTGTTCGTAACGCTGTTTGTTCTGTTCGTAACGCTCTTTGTTCTGTTCGTAATGCTCTTTGTTCTGTTCGTAACGCTGTTTGTTCTGTTCGTAATGCTGTTTGTTCTGTTTGTAATGCTGTTTGTTCTGTTCGTAATGCTCTTTGTTCTGTTCGTAATGCTGTTTGTTCTGTTCGTAACGCTGTTTGTTCTGTTCGTAATGCTGTTTGTTCTGTTCGTAACGCTGTTTGTTCTGTTCGTAATGCTGTTTGTTCTGTTCGTAATGCTGTTTGTTCTGTTCCTAACGCTGTTTGTTCTGTTCGTAACGCTGTTTGTTCTGTTCGTAATGCTGTTTGTTCTGTTCGTAATGCTGTTTGTTCCGTTCGTAACGCTGTTTGTTCTGTTCGTAACGCTGTTTGTTCTGTTCGTAACGCTGTTTGTTCTGTTCGTAACGTAGCGGGCTTTCCTCGATGATTAAAACATTTCACTTCGGGCCGAATCGCGTGAAATATCCATGTCTGAAACGCCGTAAAAAGCTTGACTGTTTGTTCTGTTCGTAATGCTGTTTGTTCTGTTCGTAACGCTGTTTGTTCTGTTCGTAATGCTGTTTGTTCTGTCAGTCGTAACGCTGTTTGTTCTGTTCGTAACGCTGTTTGTTCTGTTCGCAACGCTGTTTGTTCTGTTCGTAACGCTGTTTGTTCTGTTCGTAACGCTGTTTGTTCTGTTCGTAATGCTGTTTGTTCTGTTCGTAACGCTGTTTGTTCTGTTCGTAACGCTGTTTGTTCTGTTCGTAACGCTGTTTGTTTGTTCTGTTCGTAACGCTGTTTGTTCTGTTCGTAACGCTGTTTGTTCTGTTCGTAATGCTGTTTGTTCTGTTCGTAACGCTGTTTGTTCTGTTCGTAACGCTGTTTGTTCTGTTCGTAATGCTGTTTGTTCTGTTCGTAACGCTGTTTGTTCTGTTCGTAATGCTGTTTGTTCTGTTCGTAACGCTGCATGTTTGTTCTGTTCGTAACGCTGTTTGTTCTGTTCGTAACGCTGTTTGTTCTGTTCGTAACGCTGTTTGTTCTGTTCGTAACGCTGTTTGTTCTGTTCGTAATGCTGTTTGTTCTGTTCGTAACGCTGTTTGTTCTGTTCGTAATGCTGTTTGTTCTGTTCCTAACGCTGTTTGTTCTGTTCGTAACGCTGTTTGTTCTGTTCGTAACGCTGTTTGTTCTGTTCGTAACACTGTTTGTTCTGTTCGTAATGCTGTTTGTTCTGTTCGTAACGCTGTTTGTTCTGTTCGTAATGCTGTTTGTTCTGTTCGTAACGCTGTTTGTTCTGTTCGTAATGCTGTTTGTTCTGTTCCTAACGCTGTTTGTTCTGTTCGTAACGCTGTTTGTTCTGTTCGTAACGCTGTTTGTTCTGTTCGTAACGCTGTTTGTTCTGTTCGTAATGCTGTTTGTTCTGTTCGTAACGCTGTTTGTTCTGTTCGTAACGCTGTTTGTTCTGTTCGTAATGCTGTTTGTTCTGTTCGTAACGCTGTTTGTTCTGTTCGTAATGCTGTTTGTTCTGTTCGTAACGCTGTTTGTTCTGTTCGTAACGCTGTTTGTTCTGTTCGTAACGCTGTTTGTTCTGTTCGTAACGCTGTTTGTTCTGTTCGTAACGCTGTTTGTTCTGTTCGTAATGCTGTTTGTTCTGTTCGTAACGCTGTTTGTTCTGTTCGTAATGCTGTTTGTTCTGTTCCTAACGCTGTTTGTTCTGTTCGTAACGCTGTTTGTTCTGTTCGTAACGCTGTTTGTTCTGTTCGTAACTGTTTGTTCTGTTCGTAATGCTGTTTGTTCTGTTCGTAACGCTGTTTGTTCTGTTCGTAATGCTGTTTGTTCTGTTCGTAACGCTGTTTGTTCTGTTCGTAATGCTGTTTGTTCTGTTCCTAACGCTGTTTGTTCTGTTCGTAACGCTGTTTGTTCTGTTCGTAACGCTGTTTGTTCTGTTCGTAACACTGTTTGTTCTGTTCGTAATGCTGTTTGTTCTGTTCGTAACGCTGTTTGTTCTGTTCGTAATGCTGTTTGTTCTGTTCATAACGCTGTTTGTTCTGTTCGTAACGCTGTTTGTTCTGTTCGTAACGCTGTTTGTTCTGTTCGTAATGCTGTTTGTTCTGTTCCTAACGCTGTTTGTTCTGTTCGTAACGCTGTTTGTTCTGTTCGTAATGCTGTTTGTTCTGTTCGTAACGCTGTTTGTTCTGTTCGTAACGCTGTTTGTTCTGTTCGTAACGCTGTTTGTTCTGTTCGTAACGCTGTTTGTTCTGTTCGTAACGCTGTTTGTTCTGTTCGTAATGCTGTTTGTTCTGTTCGTAACGCTGTTTGTTCTGTTCGTAACGCTGTTTGTTCTGTTCGTAACGCTGTTTGTTCTGTTCGTAACGCTGTTTGTTCTGTTCGTAATGCTGTTTGTTCTGTTCGTAACGCTGTTTGTTCTGTTCGTAATGCTGTTTCTTCTGTTCGTTACGCTGTTTGTTCTGTTCGTAACGCTGTTTGTTCTGTTCGTAACGCTGTTTGTTCTGTTCGTAACGCTGTTTGTTCTGTTCGTAATGCTGTTTGTTCTGTTTGTAACGCTGTTTGTTCTGTTCGTAATGCTCTTTGTTCTGTTCGTAATGCTGTTTGTTCTGTTCGTAACGCTCTTTGTTCTGTTCGTAACGCTGTTTGTTCTGTTCGTAATGCTGTTTGTTCTGTTCGTAACGCTGTTTGTTCTGTTCGTAATGCTGTTTGTTCTGTTCGTAATGCTGTTTGTTCCGTTCGTAACGCTGTTTGTTCTGTTCGTAACGCTGTTTGTTCTGTTCCTAACGCTGTTTGTTCTGTTCGTAACGCTGTTTGTTCTGTTCGTAATGCTGTTTGTTCTGTTCGTAATGCTGTTTGTTCTGTTCCTAACGCTGTTTGTTCTGTTCGTAACGCTGTTTGTTCTGTTCGTAATGCTGTTTGTTCTGTTCGTAATGCTGTTTGTTCTGTTCCTAACGCTGTTTGTTCTGTTCGTAACGCTGTTTGTTCTGTTCGTAATGCTGTTTGTTCTGTTCGTAATGCTGTTTGTTCTGTTCGTAATGCTGTTTGTTCTGTTCCTAACGCTGTTTGTTCTGTTCGTAACGCTGTTTGTTCTGTTCGTAATGCTGTTTGTTCTGTTCCTAACGCTGTTTGTTCTGTTCGTAACGCTGTTTGTTCTGTTCGTAATGCTGTTTGTTCTGTTCCTAACGCTGTTTGTTCTGTTCGTAACGCTGTTTGTTCTGTTCGTAACGCTGTTTGTTCTGTTCGTAACGCTGTTTGTTCCGTTCGTAACGCTGTTTGTTCTGTTCCTAACGCTGTTTGTTCTGTTCGTAACGCTGTTTGTTCTGTTCGTAATGCTGTTTGTTCTGTTCGTAATGCTGTTTGTTCTGTTCCTAACGCTGTTTGTTCTGTTCGTAACGCTGTTTGTTCTGTTCGTAATGCTGTTTGTTCTGTTCGTAATGCTGTTTGTTCTGTTCCTAACGCTGTTTGTTCTGTTCGTAACGCTGTTTGTTCTGTTCGTAATGCTGTTTGTTCTGTTCGTAATGCTGTTTGTTCTGTTCCTAACGCTGTTTGTTCTGTTCGTAATGCTGTTTGTTCTGTTCGTAATGCTGTTTGTTCTGTTCCTAACGCTGTTTGTTCTGTTCGTAACGCTGTTTGTTCTGTTCGTAATGCTGTTTGTTCTGTTCGTAATGCTGTTTGTTCTGTTCCTAACGCTGTTTGTTCTGTTCGTAACGCTGTTTGTTCTGTTCGTAATGCTGTTTGTTCTGTTCGTAATGCTGTTTGTTCTGTTCGTAACGCTGTTTGTTCTGTTCGTAACGCTGTTTGTTCTGTTCGTAATGCTGTTTGTTCTGTGCGTAATGCTGTTTGTTCTGTTCGTAACGCTGTTTGTTCTGTTCGTAACGCTGTTTGTTCTGTTCGTAACGCTGTTTGTTCTGTTCCTATAACGCTGTTTGTTCTGTTCGTAACGCTGTTTGTTCTGTTCGTAATGCTGTTTGTTCTGTTCGTAATGCTGTTTGTTCTGTTCCTAACGCTGTTTGTTCTGTTCGTAATGCTGTTTGTTCTGTTCGTAATGCTGTTTGTTCTGTTCCTAACGCTGTTTGTTCTGTTCGTAACGCTGTTTGTTCTGTTCGTAATGCTGTTTGTTCTGTTCGTAATGCTGTTTGTTCTGTTCGTAACGCTGTTTGTTCTGTTCGTAACGCTGTTTGTTCTGTTCCTAACGCTGTTTGTTCTGTTCGTAATGCTGTTTGTTCTGTTCGTAACGCTGTTTGTTCTGTTCGTAACGCTGTTTGTTCTGTTCCTAACGCTGTTTGTTCTGTTCGTAACGCTGTTTGTTCTGTTCGTAACGCTGTTTGTTCTGTTCGTAACGCTGTTTGTTCTGTTCGTAACGCTGTTTGTTCTGTTCGTAATGCTGTTTGTTCTGTTCGTAATGCTGTTTGTTCTGTTCGTAACGCTGTTTGTTCTGTTCGTAATGCTGTTTGTTCTGTTCGTAATGCTGTTTGTTCTGTTCGTAATGCTGTTTGTTCTGTTCGTAACGCTGTTTGTTCTGTTCGTAACGCTGTTTGTTCTGTTCGTAATGCTGTTTGTTCTGTTCGTAACGCTGTTTGTTCTGTTCGTAATGCTGTTTGTTCTGTTCGTAATGCTGTTTGTTCTGTTCCTAACGCTGTTTGTTCTGTTCGTAACGCTGTTTGTTCTGTTCGTAATGCTGTTTGTTCTGTTCGTAATGCTGTTTGTTCTGTTCGTAACGCTGTTTGTTCTGTTCGTAATGCTGTTTGTTCTGTTCGTAACGCTGTTTGTTCTGTTCGTAATGCTGTTTGTTCTGTTCGTAACGCTGTTTGTTCTGTTCGTAATGCTGTTTGTTCTGTTCGTAATGCTGTTTGTTCTGTTCCTAACGCTGTTTGTTCTGTTCGTAACGCTGTTTGTTCTGTTCGTAATGCTGTTTGTTCTGTTCGTAATGCTGTTTGTTCTGTTTGTAATGCTCTTTGTTCTGTTCGTAACGCTGTTTGTTCTGTTCGTAACGCTGTTTGTTCTGTTCGTAATGCTGTTTGTTCTGTTCGTAACGCTGTTTGTTCTGTTCGTAATGCTGTTTGTTCTGTTCGTAATGCTGTTTGTTCTGTTCGTAACGCTGTTTGTTCTGTTCGTAACGCTGTTTGTTCAGTTCGTAATGCTGTTTGTTCTGTTCGTAATGCTGTTTGTTCTGTTCGTAATGCTGTTTGTCAGTTCGTAACGCTGTTTGTTCTGTTCGTAACGCTGTTTGTTCTGTTCGTAATGCTGTTTGTTCTGTTCGTAATGCTGTTTGTTCTGTTCCTATAACGCTGTTTGTTCTGTTCGTAATGCTCGTTGTTCTGTTCGTAACGCTGTTTGTTCTGTTCCTAACGCTGTTTGTTCTGTTCGTAACGCTCTTTGTTCTGTTCGTAATGCTGTTTGTTCTGTTCGTAACGCTCTTTGTTCTGTTCCTAACGCTGTTTGTTCTGTTCCTAACGCTGTTTGTTCTGTTCGTCATCTCTTTGTTCTGTTCGTAATGCTGTTTGTTCTGTTCGTAACGCTCTTTGTTCTGTTCGTAACACTGTTTGTTCTGTTCGTAATGCTCTTTGTTCTGTTCGTAATGCTCGTTGTTCTGTTCGTAATGCTGTTTGTTCTGTTCCTATAACGCTGTTTGTTCTGTTCCTATAACGCTGTTTGTTCTGTTCCTATAACGCTGTTTGTTCTGTTCGTAACGCTGTTTGTTCTGTTCCTAACGCTGTTTGTTCTGTTCCTAACGCTGTTTGTTCTGTTCCTAACGCTGTTTGTTCTGTTCCTAACGCTGTTTGTTCTGTTCCTAACGCTGTTTGTTCTGTTCCTAACGCTGTTTGTTCTGTTCCTAACGCTGTTTGTTCTGTTCCTAACGCTGTTTGTTCTGTTCCTAACGCTGTTTTCTGTTCCTAACGCTGTTTGTTCTGTTCCTATAACGCTGTTTGTTCTGTTCGTAATGCTGTTTGTTCTGTTCCTATAACGCTGTTTGTTCTGTTCCTATAACGCTGTTTGTTCTGTTCGTAATGCTGTTTGTTCTGTTCCTATAACGCTGTTTGTTCTGTTCCTAACGCTGTTTGTTCTGTTCCTATAACGCTGTTTGTTCTGTTCCTAACGCTGTTTGTTCTGTTCGTAATGCTGTTTGTTCTGTTCCTAACGCTGTTTGTTCTGTTCGTAACGCTGTTTGTTCTGTTCGTAACGCTCTTTGTTCTGTTCCTATAACGCTGTTTGTTCTGTTCGTAATGCTGTTTGTTCTGTTCGTAATGCTGTTTGTTCTGTTCCTATAACGCTGTTTGTTCTGTTCGTAATGCTGTTTGTTCTGTTCGTAATGCTGTTTGTTCTGTTCGTAACGCTGTTTGTTCTGTTCGTAATGCTGTTTGTTCTGTTCCTAACGCTGTTTGTTCTGTTCCTAACGCTGTTTGTTCTGTTCCTAACGCTGTTTGTTCTGTTCGTAATGCTGTTTGTTCTGTTCGTAACGCTGTTTGTTCTGTTCGTAACGCTCTTTGTTCTGTTCCTATAACGCTGTTTGTTCTGTTCGTAATGCTGTTTGTTCTGTTCGTAATGCTGTTTGTTCTGTTCCTATAACGCTGTTTGTTCTGTTCGTAATGCTGTTTGTTCTGTTCGTAATGCTGTTTGTTCTGTTCGTAACGCTGTTTGTTCTGTTCGTAATGCTGTTTGTTCTGTTCCTAACGCTGTTTGTTCTGTTCCTAACGCTGTTTGTTCTGTTCCTAACGCTGTTTGTTCTGTTCGTAATGCTGTTTGTTCTGTTCGTAACGCTGTTTGTTCTGTTCGTAACGCTCTTTGTTCTGTTCGTAATGCTCTTTGTTCTGTTCGTAATGCTGTTTGTTCTGTTCGTAATGCTCTTTGTTCTGTTCGTAATGCTGTTTGTTCTGTTCCTAACGCTGTTTGTTCTGTTCGTAATGCTGTTTGTTCTGTTCGTAACGCTGTTTGTTCTGTTCGTAACGCTCTTTGTTCTGTTCGTAACGCTGTTTGTTCTGTTCGTAACGCTGTTTGTTCTGTTCGTAATGCTGTTTGTTCTGTTCCTAACACTGTTTGTTCTGTTCGTAACGCTCTTTGTTCTGTTCGTAACGCTGTTTGTTCTGTTCCTAACGCTGTTTGTTCCGTTCGTAATGCTGTTTGTTCTGTTCCTAACACTGTTTGTTCTGTTCGTAACGCTCTTTGTTCTGTTCGTAACGCTGTTTGTTCTGTTCCTAACGCTGTTTGTTCCGTTCGTAATGCTGTTTGTTCTGTTCCTAACACTGTTTGTTCTGTTCGTAACGCTCTTTGTTCTGTTCGTAACGCTCGTTGTTCCGTTCGTAACGCTGTTTGTTCCGTTCGTAACGCTGTTTGTTCTGTTCATAACGCTCTCTGTTCTGTTCGTAACGCTCGTTGTTCCGTTCGTAACGCTCTTTGTTGCGTTCGTAACGTTCTTTGTTCCGTTCGTAATGCTCTTTGTTCCGTTCGTAATGCTTTTGTTCCGTGCGTAACGCAGTAGCGTCGCCAGACCTGGAAAGGTGGGGGGGGGGGGGACAAAATGATATTGAGGGGGCTGAAAACAAGTGCCGAAGGCCCGAGTCTAGCGCGAGCTTTTTTAGGGGGTCCGGGGGCATGCTCCCCCACGAAAATTTTTAATTTATAGTCTCAGAAATACCATTTCCTGGACTTTGGGGGACGATTTGACAGAATTCTGATGGTCAGAAAACGGCGTTATAGCATGTCGAAATTTACATACAAAATTGCCATACAAAATGCCCTCTATAGCGGTGAGCGATGAAACCAAATAAAGGAGAGAAAGGAAACAAGTTTATTTTGCGAAATATCAACTTCTAAACATATTAACAATTAACATAATAGTATATTCGATACAATTATAATATACCGCTTCTAGTACTTCATGTTAAACTATTATAAAGCATTCAGTACAATCGTGGTTATTCCGAGTTATTTTCTACAGCAGACATTCTCACATTCATGCTTTTAAAGACTGTTCAGACTTTGTTGATGTGACATGAACATTTAGAGTCATAGCGTACCACACCCCCCCCCCCCCCCCTCCATTCCTTTTTTCACCGGATTTGAGAGAATCTCAAAAGTGATTTTGAAGAGAACTGGGGGGGACGTGAAGCCCCCAGTCCCCTCCCTGGCGACGCTACTGGCGTAACGCTCTTTGTTCCGTTCGTAACGCTCTTTGTTCCGTTCGTAACGCTCTTTGTTCCGTTCCTTAAGCTCATTGTTCCGTTCGTAACTCTATAAACTATTATAGATTAACATTTAGATCCCACGTTGTTACGTTGGTATATACACAGTAGTCAGTACCTGGTTAGTTTAAAGATTACTGTGGCACACCTTTAGAAGAAAAATATGTTGCGCCAGTCTGCGGTCATTATCAACGCACGTGCATATTGGAGCGGTGCCTCATAGTTGTTTTTTTTTGCCTCTCTTGGAGTTCGCCATATTGTTTACTGCAAGTTGTACAATAAATTGTCCCTTGTCATTACGTCGTTTCTTTTTCCTTATTGCGAGGTGCTAAATTGGAGGACAGATATACACGCGTTGACTTACTCGTCGTAAAATGTACTCTATGTATAGGGGCCCAATATACCATGCATAAACCTTTATAAAACCTGCATAAATTATTGTAAAGGTAGTATACAGTTACTTACACTGCTGTCCCATGATATTATGGAAAATGCCAAAAAGTATAATGATGAGACATCTTATGAGCAGAGAAATAACCATCTTTCTGCTATTTAGCTAGTTTGTAAAAATCATAAAAACATTAATCACCAAGAGAGCTTATATATATATATATATATATATATATATATATATATATATATATATATATAAATATATATATATATATATATATATATACATATATATATATATATATATTTTGGATGTTCTGATTGCCGGTGTTGTCCCACAAGCGGTTGTCAATGACGACCGCAAGTGTATAATTACCGAGTCAGACTCATTCAGATTGTTCCAAGCTACACTGATGAGCTGTTGTACAGCGAAACACGTGTCTGTAGATTGAATTATATATATATATATATATTTATATATATATATATATATATAAATATATATATATATATATATATATATATATATATATATATATATATATATATATATATATATATATATATATATATATATAGCAAAGTGAAAAGGTGGTAAACTGCCAAGAATTTAGTGAAGAGATACTGACGTTTCGAGCGGAGCCCTTCATCAGAGTAAGACGAGATGAAATAAAATAAATAGGGCTTATATATGTGCCAAAAGGGTGTCACATGTAGAAAGTAGCCAATCAAATGCACGGGAGATGTGTGGTGCCAAGTTTAAAAATGAGACGCTTCTCTTGCCATTTGCGGTTATCGTTACCACCTGAGATGGGAAGGATGGCGCAGACTTTCATGTCTGAAACCAAATGGTTGGAGCTGTTGAAATGGCGGGCTACAGGTTTGTCAACATCATTGATCCTCACGGAACGAAGATGTTCAGCAAACCTGTCTGAAAGGCGTCGCCCAGTTTCACCGATGTAGATTTTAGGGCATTTATCGCAATAAATGCAATGAATGATGTTGGTGGACGTGCATGAAAAAGTATGACGGATTGTGTGGTCGAATTTGGGGGCAGTAATGACTGTAGTGGGATTGAGAAAAGGGCATGTGTTGCAGCGGGAACGGCCGAAGAAATTGTTCCCGCTGGTGCCAAGGTATTTTGTTTAAGGGCACTATGTACTAAGGAGTCACGAATGTTTTTATTACGGCGAAAAGATACCAAAGGGTTATCGGTGAAAATGGCTGACGTCTCAGGATCATTTTGTAAAATGTGAAAATTCTGATTGATAATATTTTGGAATTTTATTGTTTGAAACTTGTTCCAAAGGTGGTTCAAGGGCGTCTAAACGGGGGACGAGAAAAGCTTTCTGAACGGCGAGGACTAGAAGGTTGGTAGGGTAACCACGTTGAACAAAAAAAGATCTCATTTCTATTGATTTGGCTTGAAAATCTTGGTCGTCGCTACATAAGCGGCGAAGACGCAAGAATTGAGAGTAAGGGATAGATTGCTTATAGTGTGGTTGGGATGAGAGGATGAAAATAGAAGATAACTATGGGAGTCAGTAGGCTTGTACGAGACCGACGTTTTCAGCGAATCACCATCAATCGAAATTAAAATATCAAGCAACGACACAGAGGTCTCGCTGATTTCCCGCGTGAACTTCAGAGCAGGATGAAAATCATCAACAAAGTT
The DNA here is from genome assembly GCA_035772405.1 of Chrysogorgia sp. JL179-B06. Classification (NCBI taxonomy): domain Eukaryota; kingdom Metazoa; phylum Cnidaria; class Anthozoa; order Scleralcyonacea; family Chrysogorgiidae; genus Chrysogorgia; species Chrysogorgia sp. JL179-B06. Next base: position 434,810 of record JAYKKM010000008.1, read on the forward strand.
GATGAACTGCTCTAAAAGGACACGTGAACACGACGCTGTTCCTAAACAGTCATCGATAAATCTGCCGAAGAAATCAGGCAAGGGACCCGTGTATTGTTCAAAGATCTGTTTTTCAACATAACCAACAAATAAGTTAGCCAAGGATAGCTTGGACCCATTTTGGTGCCCATCGCAACACCACTTATTTGTTGATAATGTTCACCATCAAACGAAAAATTGTTAAGGGTAAGCACTAGTTCTGCTAAACGAAGTAACGTGGATGTGGAGGGTTCTAACTGAGTGCGCTGATCAAAGAAAAACTTCAGAGCTTCAAGGCTATCACAATGGGGAATGACGGTGTATAAGGACTTGACGTCCATGGTGAAAATAACTACTGAAACGTAAATGGTCGAACATTTTCAAGGCATGTTTAGTATCTTTGATATAAGAAGGCAACTTCTTAACCAAAGGATACATAACGTTGTCTAGAAAACTGGAAATGAGCTCGGTGGGGCAACTACAAGCGGAAACAATCGGCCTGCCAGGATTGTTATAGGTTTATGAATTTTAGGTAGAAAATATATGACAGGCGTTCTGGGCAATTCACCGGCTTGGATGAAATTCTTGATGGTAGTTTTGACGGATTTTTGGTGAGATTGAGTGGGATCGGGATTCAACTTAGTATAAAAGATGGTGTCGCTGAGTTGACGAAGAGCCTCTTGTCGATACAAGTCCGCTCTCCAGAAAACTACAGCGCCACCTTTATCCGCAGGTTTTATGACAACGTCATTTCGGCATCGTAATGAATTCAAAGCTAGAAGCTCTTCTTTGTTAAGGTTGTGGACTTGTTTTCTGCGCGGAGGGTGCAATTTATCAAAATGTCATGGCGGCATTGTCTTACGAAAAGATCAAGGGAAGAAAAATCGCCTTCGGATGGAGACCAAGACGACTTCTTGGGGTTGAGTTCTTCGAAAATATCCTTATTGCTATTGAAAGTGGGCTTATCATGAAAAAAGGCTTTGAGGCGCATGCGGCGGAAGAAAGATTCGGTATCCTCTTTAACTGAAAATAGATCGATGGGCACAGAGTTGGGAACAAACTTGAGACCTTTCGCAAGAACAGATCTCTCGGGGTCAGATAATCGTAAATCAGACGGAATAGTGAAAACTAGACGAGTGACTTCGTTAGAGGAACTAGTGCTTTGGGAGGGATTCGGGGAAGGACCCAGTAATTTGGCCAATTTGGACGCCTTAACGTCTTTAAGAAAAACATAGAGTCTGGAATTTAGCATGCGAATTTGTTGAACGATAGCGGTAAACAAAATAGGTGGGCAGACTTACATCCCGAGATGTCGTCATCAGTATGTTGTAAATTACTGGACATAGATTTAATAGTGATACGCATCAAACGACGGGAATGACTCGAACAAGCCGCTGATATGTGATGGGAATAACGACGATCGATAGCGGGTAGATTAAAAGACAATAAATCAAAAGAGGATCTAAAACCGTAGGGAATGACCCCCCGATATAAACAACGACTAATAAAAGTAATGTGATTGGAAAAACGGGTTTTAGATAAAATAAGGTCAAACAACAAACGTAGAGCATGATTACTGATCGACGGTAAAAAAGGAAGCAAATAACTGACCATTTCGTTTCGTTAAGGTTAGGCATGTCGCAGCAGTATATAGAATATCCGAGAGTAGTAAAAAAGTAGAGTGCTGCGTAGACAGTGTTTTGAATATATAGCAAAGTAAAAAGGTGGTAAACTGCCAAGAATTTAGTGACGAGATACTGACGTTTCGAGCGGAGCCCTTCATCAGAGTAAGACGAGATGAAATAAAATAAATAGGGCTTATATATATGCCAAAAGGGTGTCACAGGTAGAAAGTATAGCCAATCAAATACACGGGAAATAAACTAACTAATAATTAATGAGATGGGAAAAGTTAAATAATTTGCTATTTTTAACAGTCGATCAATAAGCAGACTGAGGGGGTGGGAGAAATGACAGGCCCAATATTCAAGGGGATTAGGCGATAATAATAGAAACAAAGACTTGAAAAGGAATGAAAGCGCATAAGCTAATAATAAAAAGTTCCAAGCAAACTAAAATAACAAAAAAACTTTTAGGAAATTAACTAAAAGAAAAACGTTCGTTAAGACCAAGAGGATGTGTGGTGCCAAGTTTAAAAATGAGACGCTTCTCTTGCCGCTTGCGGTTATCGTTGCCACCGGAGACGGGAAGGATGGCACAGACTTTCATGTCTGAAACCAAATGGTTGGAGCTGTTGAAATGGCGGGCTACAGGTTTGTCACCATCATTGATCCTCACGGAACGAAGATGTTCAGCAAACCTGTCTGAAAGGCGTCGCCCAGTTTCACCGATGTAGATCATAGGGCATTTATCGCAAGAAATGCAATAAATTATGTTGGTGGACGTGCATGAAAAAGCCGCATGACGGATTGTGTGGTCGAATTTGGGGGCAGTAATAACTGTAGTGGGATTGAGAAAAGGGCATGTGTTACAGCGGGAACGGCCGCAAGAAAATGTTCCCGCTGGTGCCGAGGTATTTTGTTTAAGGGCACTATGTACTAAGGAGTCACGAATGTTTTTATTACGGCGAAAAGATACCAAAGGGTTGTCGGTGGAAATGGCTGACGTCTCAGGATCATTTTGTAAAATGTGAAAATTCCGATTAATAATATTTTTAACTTTAAAATTGAAAGGATGAGATGTTAGAACTAAAGGAATTTTATTGTTTGAAACTCGTTCCAAAGATGGTTTAAGTTCGTCTAAACGGGGGACGAGAAAAGCTTTCTGAACGGCGAGGTCTAAAAGGTTGGTAGGGTAACCACGTTGGACAAAAAATATATTTTGGATAATATCCTTTGTGAGGTAGCATTTTTTCCACATTTGTCAAATCATGCAGCGGTGTCATTTATTCCGGTGCCCATTATTTCCTACATTCCATACATAGCCACCTGGGAATAGTTGATATAAATGTGTAAAATTCTGCAGGTATAGCTACCTGTTGGAATATGTGAAGTGAAAACTGACGTTTCGAGAGATGGTATTTCAAAAGTATCGTCATTTTTCACGTCCATTTTCAGTACTGTGCTGCGTAGTACTGTAAAAATAGCAAATGATTTAACTTTTCGCATCTCATCAATTTGCAGCCTAAGTAGGATGGATAGGCAGTAATTAGAGTGAAGACATTCACAATATTTAAGTGTGAGCTCGGTGAAAATTATGCGCTATATTTAAAGGCTAAAAATATACATTAACACGACTGGTTCCAAATCCAAAGTTTAAAGAAGAATCAGATCTAATATACAGTACTTAGCAAGCAATTTATAGATTCAATTGTGTTATCTAATATCGATATAGATGTGTAAAATGTGTAGAAAAGTTTACATAAACAGTGATGACCTACCTCTCAGCTATCCTCTGACTTTCTTCGCTTCACTTTAAGTTCCTACCTTTGAAAGCAAAGCAGAGTTAACGCAGACGTTTGTAAAATGGTGCAATTAACGACTAAGTTAAAACCACTTCAACCTGTCAACCAACATACAGGTGTTTAGTTTAAATCGCGCCGTCCTTAAATGGCTGACCACTCCGAATGTAACAACCTATGTGACGGCTTTTACCGAATGTAACGGCCCTTTTAAAGTTCAGGATTAAATAGCATAGATGCAAATATAAATAAAAAAATATTAGTAGTATTTGACCAACGAGAACATAACCAAATAATTAATGCCGGTTTTTGCAAACATTTGTATTCTTGAATTATTTAAAAAGCTTATTTTAATATATAATTAGATATTCCCATTAATGAAAAAAAATCCAGAGATCTTTCATTATTGTTATCTACTTTGATTATCTGTATAATACCCACACCCTTTTTATAAGATAATAAATTTAAACCAGCACAGCTGTGACTAATTGCATGCCGCGGGTAAATAAATGTCTAGAAACTGGGAGCAGAGTTTCAACCAGGAGCCTGGGCTAAATACCGCGAGATGCAAAATATAAAAATAGGTACGCAGTGCGCACATGCGGAGACTGGTTTGGGAATAAAGATGATGGTAGTTCTAACATAAATTATTTATAAGATCAGTTTTATTAGCTGTACTTCTATAGCGAATTTAGTTCAAAAAATAAATGCAACAGAAGTGCAACGTTTCAAACCAAAATAAATTTAGCTGTACGTGAATTAAATTTGACAGGTTCTGTGTCGCATACTGAATACAGTGACATACTGAATACAATAAAATTTGTCAATAAAACATACTGAATACATTTAATTTGTTAAATCCACATTAAATACTTTTTTCTTGTGTGTCTGTTATAGATGTCATATCGGAAACACGAAAATTTAAAATATTTCATATACAAGTATCCAATTTTATGCACATGCAGATGTTTTCTATTTCTGGAAACATGTAAAGATTTCAAACGATAGAATTCTGTTCAATATATGAAACTATTGAATACTGTTTTGGGTAACCAAGTCCTGGAACACAATGCTTATTGACAAAAGTGCATGTAGGCATTGCTCCTCGCAACAGAATTGATGATTCCTGGATGTGAATAACTCTGGTTAAGGTGTAGAATTTGCTTTCTTCCATAAAGTTGTTCCAAATTTAGCAGAATGTCCAGAATTGTTTCAACAGTGTATTGCATCAGTTGCAATTATGAAGTGCCATGTACTGTTTGATTTTAATCTTCCAGAAATTATCTTTAGAAGAGTGAAACGTAGCTTAGATATATTCTCTATATGATGAACAGTTCATTCTTTTGTATTGTTTGTCTTTACTCTGTACCGAGTTTACAGAATTCATTTATAGTGTTCCATATGATACTGATCACAATTTTTCGATTGCATGTTATACATTTGTTCAATTAAGGTTCTTCTTATTTTTTGTATTACATTTTTGTATTTCTTTTTTTCTTGTCTTAGGCCATTATTAAAGAATAGAGAATAACAAAATAAAATATATTAATAAAATAAAGAAACATAGTAGATATAAAGACGTTGAACATTTTATAAAACAATAATGCATCAGTCATTTGAAATCCCAACCCACAGGACATGGCGGAATTAACACACATTTAACAATATGTTTGCCCCGGAGAGCCGTGGAAATAACAATACGTATTTATAACCGGGATATTGAGCAGTGATTTAGCAGTCGTCACTGGAATTCTATCCTGGAAACAGGTCAGGATTTAACATCCGTAACGGGACGGGGTTACCAGTTTAGCTTTTTCTAAACCAAATTCCCCAATTTTGGCTTTTTTGAATGAGGTTTGGCTTAAAAAATTTCGTTTGGCTTATTCCTAATCTTGCTTATTTTTGCTTCTTCGAAATTATACATTCACTGTGTATGTGATTATACCGCTGACCATAGCATAACATAAATATTTTAGGTTTAGTTGAGAGCTGGAATTGCTTGCACAATTTGGTCGACAATTTCATATACCACACTAGTTTATAATAGACCATTTGCGCTATGATGTTTAATGGCATTATTTGACTACAATCACCAGAATGCTTTGCCAGTATCTTAAAGGACATTGGCAACAAAAATTAAGTTTGTTTTATTTGAAAGAACTCTTAAAATAATGAAGAATATTAATTTATAGTTCTTTCATATTTTACTTAGTTCTTGAGATATTTAGACTTATGCGATATTCAAATGAGATGATCTATGACGTCATAACCTGGGAAAACATTTTAACGTATTGGAAAATCGTGAATATCTTTATCATTATTAGATGAAATTACTTGAAACTTTGCATGTAGATACATACCACTAAACTGAAGATCATCGTTCAAGTCTTATGGTTGCCATGGTAACAGATTATTTTACAGACCTATTGATTTCGAAAACAAAATTATTTGTTTTCTCTTCAGTGCCGAACCTTATTGGGTTGGTACCTGTTCAGCAAATGTTCACTGTCATAGCCAATTCGAAACTGAGATTTGAAATTGGTACAAAGTCTACTATGTCAGAAAACAAATAGTTTTGTTTTCGAAATCAAGAGGTCTGTAAACTAATCTGTTACCATGGCAACCATAAGACTTGAACGATGATCTTCAATTTAGTGGTATGTATCTACATGCAAAGTTTCAAGTAATTTTATTTAATAATCATAAAGATATTCACGATTTTCCAATACGTGAAAATGTAGTTCCCAGATTATGACGTCATAGATCATCTCATTTGAATATCGCATAAGTCTAAATATCTCAAGAACTAAGTAAAATATGAAAGAACTATAAATTAATATTCTTCATTATTTTAAGAGTTCTTTCAAATAAAACAAACTTAATTTTTGTTGCCATGCCATAGTCAAATAATCCTATTGTTCTGCAACTTGATTTTCATAAAATATGCACTATATATTTGCAACTTGATAAAAGATTATTCCATAAGCGGGAGGGGGGGGGGGGGAGGCCGGGGATTGGGGGTTCGATAATCTATTTTAAAAAAATGGCAAAGGACAAACAAATAGCACTACATGCATATATGTTATTTACCGGCTGGGAGGTCCGTACTGGAAAAATATTTTCCCGAAGTCTCAGAAGCGGCCCGAGAAGACCGAAGTCTCGGGCCGCTTCTGAGACTTCGGGAAAATATTTTTCCAGTACGGACCGACCAAAACGGTAAATAACGTGTTTATTTTTTTCGAGCAAAGTCAAAAAAATTGCAACGTTTTGGCGCGAAAACTTGCGAGAGGTCCGTACTGGTGTGATACGGACCTCGTACTCAGCCAATCAAAAGGCTCTATTTTAGTTACGGACCTGAGTTACGGACCTCAAAAAAATAATCAAACTTCTTAATCCATCTGTAAAGACAAGTATAAAACACCGCCGTAGCTTAAAATATGCATGATATTTTCTCGTTTTACCATCAACCGATCAACATAAATAGCTTATATATCCATGTATACGTGTTGTCTTACCTCAACAAGGGAATCTTATCTCTGTCGATGAAAATCGCTTTGAAACAACTCTTGGTTCAACTGCAAACAAATTGCAAACAGCCTTCGAGGAACGGCAGCCCGGAGCCACGAACTCTCGAAATCTTTCGCTTCACATGGCGAAATCCTAACATTCCATACCCCAAAGCGATATTTTTATTCTATACCGCGTCTACAGAGCATGATGGACTTATGACGTATGCCGACAATTCTTAATTTTGAAAGCCTGCAAATGCTAACACTTGATTTTACTTCTGACCCTCGGCCCAAAACACGACACATAAATACATATATAGTCAAGTACAACCGTGGTCATGACATTGCGGAGATCTGGTTCCCAGTCTCCGCAAAAACCACAGAAATACTAACGTACATATAGAATGCGAGCTCTGTTACGTGACAGGAATCCAATTATAACACATTTTCTATACCTAATTGTGTTGTCTATAAAAATTGCGTAAATCGAGTGCAGTTGTCATATGTTTCCCTGGAAAAACGAAGGATACCAAATTTATTGAGTCAAGTCTGCGTGCAGACTAACGTTTTCTAAGCTGTCAAATAAATCCTCAGTCTGGTCTGACATTCTCACACTTGTTATTTATACTTAGTTGTCAATGAAACATGAAAATTAAATTAGTTGATACAAAAGGTCTGTTTTAGCGTTCCCCTACTTCTGCAACAAATACTTTATGCGTTAATGTACAACTTAGTTGAGCCACGGTTAATAGAGGTTAGGCTGTGTTGCATCCAGGAAGTTAATACTTAAGATTTATTAACACTACAAAATCTTAACGTTGTTGGTTGTTTCGTCGTTCAGAATAACCAATCAGAACGCTCAATTTTATAGAGGGACGACGTTGGTCCGAGAGCCACTTGACGCGCCCCTTACAGTCAAGAGCTCTGAGAACGAGAATGGAGCGTCTCTCGCTCTTCTGCCACAGAAAGGACGATAAACGGCAACGCGAACTCGAATTACCTGAACTATAATAATTTATGGAATCACAGTCGACTTAATTTAATGCTAACACTCCAGAGCTAACACTTGAAAGATAAAGTTTGGTGATTACAGGTTTTAATATTGAAATTTGAATACTTTAAGACGGCTGTCAGTAAATCAAACATATGTGATTACGCTTGAAGAGAAAACCAAGACCACGTGTTCATGTGAAAAACTTGCTTTGCTTTCCTGATAAAAAAACCCTTGATATGAAATTTGAAACGTCGCAAGAAAATCGCCTGCACAAAACTGCAACATATAGAAAATACCACGCTGCACGCAACAGTAGACATACCTCCCTCGACATTAAAGTGTACATGAAGTGTCAAATAAATAAGTTTACAATTGCGATATTCAAGTAAAACTATCTTCCTTGAGTTGTTAAAAAACATTTTTGTTAATAAAAACCATTGATAAATTTATTTAAACAAGGTAAAACGTGCGATGAAATCAGCCATTTTAATGCTTACTTGTCGAAAAACTGGTACCTAAAAAGCCTATCCACTTCCGGCTTCGTGACGTATGCAGTGTGACATCTCGAACAAAATATCTCTCGCTCTCTGTATTTTATATACAAAGGTTAACTTTTATATCCCGCGTTTAAAAGATAGAAATGTCGGATAACGAAAGCTTTAGCTCGCAAACAGAGTCAGAAGAGTGGTCGGATAATCAAGACGTCGTTGAACAGTTAAACCCTGGAACTTTATTTGCAAGTTAGCCCCATTACATACTTTTCATAGTGCTCCTTCTTTTAAGGGTTTTCTTTGTAACTTATATTTTTCTTTACTTAATAATACTTTTGATTTAGACATGTCCTGCACATGGTCGCTTGTGCGCGACTGCCCCTGTCATCGGGCTTAAACTTTTATGTATATATATGTATTATTGCCCCTTTCATGTGTTTTTATGATGTATGTTTTCCTACCGTAGGGCTGCGCCTCGCATGGGACTGTGTCCCGTTCGCGCGAACCCTGTTGGGCTCGTCTTTTATTTTTCTTGTATCTATGTATTTTTATTAGTTTGTCACATAGACGTGTCCAATAAAGCTGTTAAAATAAACAGTCGTCTTTTGTCCAACCGTATCGATTCGAGCCAGTCGCAGACAGCGACTATGAAGAGGAGGAGGCCGACGAAGATGGTATTTTGCGAGAATCTCTAGAGGCGAGACTCAATAAAACCGTAGCTGTTACTTCATGGTACGTATATTTATCGAAGCTATCTAACATTTAATCGTTTTTCAAACTATATATTACTGTTTTATACTAGTGAAAGAACATTTAAACATGTGGATTTCTATTTTCTCAAGGTGCACCTGAGTGTGAATGTTGTAGTGATGCCAACCTGGATGACGACAGGGAATATCGGTGCTGCAAAGAAATTGTAGAATGCCTCGGGAAGTTTACTTTCGAAGGAAAAGACGCGGAGTGTATCACAAATCATTGGGATTATTCCGTTGTAACACATAGAACAGTTTTATAGACTGCAGGGGCTTTTCTAACGGATAAATCTGGAAAGAAATGTCGTCAGCCAACGAGCAGATCTCAAAATGCACGAAATGAGTAAGTAGTCTTTGTATAAACAAAAGTGAAATTTACAAAGTTAATTTATACAAATCTTGAATTCTTTGTGCTGTTTTGCCCAGTGCATTTCTCCCTTTGGTGCCATTTGTTCAGTTTTCAATGTTCTAATGTCAAACTTAATTGCATATTGTAAGTAAATGGTTGATTACATAAATAGGTCAAACCATAATTGCATATCTTTGATGCAATTAATTTATAACTGTTCTTAAACTAACTTTATGTTTTATCACTTGGATATCTTCGTGCAGTAGCCTATCGTTGGATAGTCCGATGGATTTTTGGCATGCGTGGGTGGGATAATGCTAGACCACTTCCAGCATGTATATACAACGATATAAGGAAAAGGTATTCATCAGAATACACCACTGGATATAAATATGCACAGCAAAGGACTTCTGAAGAACCACAGGATTCTGCATTATAACTGCTTTAGCTAGCCTATTTCTGTGGTGAACAGAACTAACTGAAAGGTATGAAGAAATTGAGCAGGCTGTTACTGTAACCTCCTGACAAAAGACCTTTGAATTATCTTCATACTTCTCAGGTAGTTTCATTATCACATACATATGCCAGCTTATTGAACTTTTGTTTCTTTTTGTCAGAAAAGTTGGTTGTGTTCCTATGTGAAGATGTGACAAAGGAGTATACTTTAGATCCCTACTCCCTATACAAACTTTTAATACAGTATAATTACTGTTGATCAGTACGGCAATCGTCTTTATTGTGCCCCTTCATTGGCTTCTTACATTTCTTGCAGAAGGGGGCCTTGCGCGTTGGTTTATTTGCAGTGGCACGTTTTTCTTTTTCCAGAAGTCTGTCTTGAGTTACAGCTAAACAACAGATAATGTAAGTCATACTGTACATACAAATTACTGTTAGATGGGGGAAATGATGTATTGTACACTGTACCTGGAGGAAATCATTCAGTAATTGTCCCCTTTCTTTGCAACTGGTTTCTAATAGCCTCCTCTTTAGTGCGGCGATTGGAAAATTGGCTTGTCAGTGATCCAGGTTCTTTTGCCTTGTATTTATCAAAGATCTTTTTAAGATCTTCCTTGTTACTGCCAAACAGTTGAGTGCGCATGTTATCTACATACCCTACAGAATAACAGAAATATTGATATAAATTAAATATTTGATAGTGTAAAGAAACATCTTATTTGTACACGACTGCATATGTATGTATTTAAATGGTTTTCATAAAATTAAGGGAACTTTTCCTCCGAACTCTGTGTAAAGTGAATTTTTACACAAAGTGCAGTACATACCATATGTGGCTGGTACAGCAATTTCTCTGACCATCTCTTCTCCTAGCTTATATTTAGGATAGGTCACCCTTATATATGGAGTCCCAGATTTAGAAACTTTGGTTTCTCTTAGGACATTCTCATTGAAGTGCAGGCAAGCAAGGATGTGCCTAAAAATATTAAATCTGAATTAGCAATTAATTACGATTTCCTGAATGCACAAAGCTAATACAGTATTGAGGCTTGGTAGAAAATAAAACTTGGGTTATAGTAATTCCAATAATATACGATAGTCTCCCCTTCATGGGTAGAATTGCCAAGTATTAGACAATTCTCAGAGAGGGTGATCTAAAGTTTAATGGGTTTGTAAACTCACCTGCAGTATGCCCCAAGCCAAGAAAAGCAAATCATCTTTGGGTGCCAATGGTTTAGTGCAGAGTGAAATCCTTCTAAGGAGCTGGTTTGGACCACAGGCGATAGTTTTTTAACATCCTTTACACATGTTGTATTTGTGATGATGGTATTCAACTTCTGGTATGGCTTTGTTCCTAATATAATTTCAATGCTGCAATGAGACCTCAAGTAATTGCTTGAACTATAACACTACCAAGAGCTACTATTAGCACTGCACAACAAACGTAATGATGAGCAATCTTGGGTTGTAGCATGTCAGCATGCAAAGAAAAGAGCTAGGTGCTACAACCCAATATTGTGTTTATGAATACTGCAGCCGAGGCTGAACCCAAACGTTTGCAGACATAAAAATGGGTGACCAGTACTTGCTCGTCTTCAACACCTTTCTCACGATTGACTTTGCTTGGTGCCATATGTCATAATAGTGAGTGCTACCTCTTTGCATGGTTCTCATCCATTTAGCAACTCCGCGGTGACGATCTGACACAAATGTGTTGATTTGTAGTTGTTCCTTGTTTGTAATTGCTTCAAATGAACGTTTGGCACCTTCTAATTCCATGTTGTTGCTACTTCCAACTTCATTAGCCTATTATAAGCAGAAACTCACCAATAAGTTCTCTTTACAAATAAAATTGTAATGATAAATATATGTAACGTCTTGGCTTCCTCTAAATCGTTTCTTTGAAAAGGGTAATTAATATCTAAACTAGCTGAGTAGCTGTACGATTAGTAAATAATCACACCTTAACGTTTATGCAATAGTTATATTTTATTGTTGCATCTGATAAACCTGTTGTTCATATTGTTTCGGTAGCCATGATAATAATATTGAGTGATAAAGCCTATGGAAGTAGTAAAAATAATCAACCTCAATGTCAAATACTTGTATGACAAAACTGTCTCTAAGCCTCATAATATAGTTATAAAATAAATTAATTATTAGACCACAAGCTTGTAAACAACGTTTGGGAATATAACTTCATCTTGATACAGAAAACCTGAAGATGGCATTATACCCCAAAACATTGTTTATTTTATGAAAATTTTATTTAATGTTTATTTAACATTGTATAGCATCCATATTTGGCAATGTGTCCCATGCTGTCGAATCTGCCATCCCCAGCCCAAACACTCTCTTTGACTCCCTTCAGCTGGTTTACCAATACACTTCTAGAATTTTCCCAGTACTCTAGAACAAGAGGAAACATAAACTGCCTTTGATGGTAGAAGAATGTCCTAGCAGAGTATATTTTGAAGCCCATGTGTCTAAAGAGCAACAACACCTTGGTAATGGATGATCCAGACATGAGAATGGCAAAGCTAAGTAAAATGTTCGCTGCAGGATACTTCCCCAAAACCAATGGCTGGCTTCTCCATGTATAGCCTACTTTACATGATTTGCATGTTTGTTCCACTATTGCCATTGTTCCCCGGACTTTAATTTTCACATTCGGGGAATCTGCCTTGCATTTGAAGCAAAACATAGAAAAGAGTGAAACCAGCATACTGTAGAACACAATAAATTTTGCCTCTGCATCGTTTGACTTTGATCTGAAAGAACAATAAAAATATAATAGTGTTGGTTTGTCATCATTGTTGCAAATATTTAATGTACACGTAGTATTATATGTCTAATCAATATTCTCATTCACTTATTTCATACAATACAGGCACAAATTATATGAAATAGCAAGCCCATATTTTTCCTAAAAGTTTGTAGATGATGCAAAAAAAACACCTTGCATCCTGTGATGTGTTACCCGGGATTTCGTCCTCATCAAGCCCATCATCATCTGATGAGTCAGTTTCATCATCTTCCATGTTTGCATTCCAGTCCGGATCTTTTATACAATCCTCCTGATCTATTAGGCAGTCCTCCCACAAGTCCTCTTCCACATCCCAAGCTTCCTCCACAATACCAAAATCTTTGCATGCATAATTTGTGTTTCCGATGCCATCATCACTATTAGAACTCTCCTCTTCTGAAGATGACTCTTGTTGCAGAGATTCAATTGTCTTATACAAGGAAGAAATGTATGTCAGAATTATTAAAGAAATGGTAAGAAACTTTAACATTCAGCCATTTAATAGTCTTAATACAGAATGACATGGAAAATAGCTTTCTTGAACCCGAGTTGAAGTGTTGAACCCCTCCCCAAATTTCACCCACCAATTTCACCCACAATTTCACCCACAATTTCACCCAAGTGTCAAATTAATAGGTGCATTACACTATGTTGAGATTGCTAGATTCCAAAGGGTTTTCTGCAATAATCATTTATAGTCATTTTGGTCATAATTTTTGCAATGATTCAGTCAGTGGACAAGTGAATGGTAGAGTCAACTGAGAAGGCACAAATATTACAGATCAATGTAAAAAAACTAAAACATCCAGGACTTATCTCAAAGCAATTATGTATATATATATCGCCTACCTTTCTCAGGTTTTTATTCTCCTTTTGCAAGTCTGAGATGCGCTTATTTCTCATCGAAATACGTTGCCTGTACTTCGAACGTATCTTCTGCAGACTCTCGACCTTATCTTTTTTGATCACACAGTCGAGGCAAGGGAAGGATGTCTGAATTGCTTGTGACATGGATGTATTTAAGACCTCAGAGTTTTCCTCCAGCTGAAACTCGTGTTCATCAAACATATTTTGAACTTGAGGTGTTGTGCTGTCGTTTACATCCATATCTTCGACTGCAGGAGTGTGGAGACTTGGCATTTCGTCCAAATTAGCAGTGTCTGTCGACATCTGGCTGCGTATTATCTGAGTAAAAATGTAAATAATGTGATTTTCGGTTGAGCTTAGAGACACAAAGTTTCATTGAACAGTTTGATCGTGGAAACGTACATGTTTCCAAGGGCAATTTGATTTAAATAATGATTGATAAAAAACGGCAACATTTTCGATGTAAACATTTAAATTTCCGCTGGTTTCAATTTCAATTTGCCTTTTGTATTTTAATAGCAGTCTGTACATGTATGTTTCAACGATCAAAGTGTGCAATAAAACTTCTTGTCTCTAAACTCAAATGAAAATCGCAGTATACTTTATAGCGTGATACACAGTATAACATTATCCAAGTGAATTATTCCACACAAGGTCAAGGCTTCGCATAAACTAATACCGTATACATGAATGAATTAAAAGCAAACTCACCAGTTTCTTCTCACGCAAGGTCGCCGGCTTTTCTTCTTGCGTCACTGTGTCCTTTGTGGGAACTGAACCTTGGAGTAGATATCTTGACCTAGGTTTTACTTCATCTGGCACTCCAACGAGATACCTTGTACCAAAGCAGGCTTTATCAAAGTGCGCCGAGCAAATAAAAGACGAACTCGTGGCCGCAAAATCTGGACGATGTCTTCGCACAAATTTCACCCACAATTTACGATGTTCTTCGTTCTCGGGAAACTTGTGCATTGATATACCGTCAACATGGTATGTGTTTGTGCAACTAAGCCTTCCAGGCCCTCCACAAACACAAAATTTTCCTCTTTTAGCTCTCTTCGCGCTGGAAGCCATGCTTGTAAACATAGAGTAGAGTCAATAGACAGCGCGCTGTGTCACACTGCATACGTCATAACCTTGATAAGCCGCGCGATCGAATTTCGACAGGTTATCGTTCAACTACTAATTTATAAACGCAAAATTCACCAACTTCTAGTAGGAATTTTTAATCACGATTAGTATCGAAATGACCAGAAAAGATGAAATATTTATAATATGAAAAAATCCCAATATCCCAAAATTTTAATTGCATAAACACTTTAATAACAATTCTAAATTCCCTACCCACATACACTGGGATACACGTGACCAGACCAACCATGGTGTTTTCGCAGCGGGTACGAGGTTGATCGTAGGCAGCTAAACAACTATTCTAATCTGGAAATTTTATGACGTCAGCACGCTTAAAAAGCCCGAAAAATAAACGTATTTTGCGTTTCCTCAGGTGAACCTTGCTTGGTAATGTAACCTGTCCCTGAACTCGATTGCCCAATACTAATTGTGTACAGCTAAATACAAATTGCACGTAAAGCTCTGAGTTGCATCGGTAACTTAAGGGATAAGTTTCATCGACTAATGACAAGGCGTAATTTGACCAACGTTTTTATCGCGTATTTTCTCATTGTTTGGTCCCCGGAAAGAATTGGTACTCGTACAACTATTCTAATAATAAACAATTATATATATTAAATATAAATTGTGCCTTTCCTAGTGATACTAAAAGCTCTGTTTGAGCAACTTTATCTTCCTCTGCATATTTGATCAGGATTGTAGAATTGACTTGAAACAAATAGCTATGCGGATTAAAAATGCTGAAACGAAGTAAATTAGTCTATAAACAACACTACAACAGTAAGACTTTATACTGTCCTAGAAGCATCAGACTGATGGTGGACCCACCAGTGGTTGACAGCAATATATTTAATCAACATTTTGTTAACATTTGGCCCAAGCTATCTGCCTCCGTCCCATGTTCAATTTTAGAAATTATGTTAATCAAGCAAATTCTACTTTTGAAATAAATAGTTATTTCAAGATGAACTGCTTGAAATAATTAATAATTTAGAGACTATAAGAACAATCTCCATTTGTTAAACGTAGAGATCGCTTAATTATGTTAATTATTGTTTAATAGCTTCAATGAGTTGCTACTGTATAATACGCTAATAAAATTGACATTTGACTATCTGTTTTTAAGCGGTCAATTTCCAAAGTCACAAGGGAATGAGGTTGGATGGTGGCCACGTAATACAAGGTCGACTGTAAACCAGCCCAACGTTAACATTCCCGTATTATATTTGTTTTCTCAAATCATTATACCTGCACCTAAACTTACAATCAATGTAAACAAACCTGTTAGTCAAAATGAAAACGCACGCCATGTTCAGCTATAATTCATCATGTGGTACTGCTCGACTCTGATGTTCTTTTCTTCGTCTTCTGATTATCTAAACTCTTCTCTGGCATTAGAGGTTGAAGAACTTTTTACGTTTCACACTCCACAATATTTCGGCACAAATTTTGTTAAGGCTTTGATTTTATACATTGTTAACGCAACACGTTTATATCCGATATTTGTTATTTTTTCTCTTGCTCTTCATTTCCGCTCCGATCTGATTAATCAATCAAGGCTCACTTTTCAGCAAGTCTTGAGTAGTCACCTTCCAACAGATCGACCACCTGCACAAAGTGCCAACTCATCAGTACTGTTAAAATGTTTAAATATACATAATAAACAACCCAATACGGGTAAGAAGATAAAATAAATGTAATAATCTTTCATTGGCTCAATTGTTAAAATGATAGTGATAGATAGATTATAATACATAATTTTTATGTTCTTTTTAACAACGAGAAAATAAATAAGTTTATATATGTTTGAGCCTAGAGGCTAAAGGAACCAGAAGGTTTTCGAGTTAGCCTCTAGCCTAACTAAGTAGATGTCAAACTAAGTAGAATAATGTCAAACTAAGTAGAGGATCTAATTAAGGTTAATCAGTCTTAATACATTTTTTATTCATGCCATACGGTTTGAGTGTGGAAAGCCATGTCATGGAGTAATCCCGGCTCTCTTGTTAATAGGCATTGATCAATGCTGTTGTTGTTGTCGTTGTTAACGTCGTAGTTTTGAATTTGCTCAATCCCGATAAAATTAAAGTTGCGCAAATCATGGGACACTACACTAAAATAGATGGCCACTTCACAAGTCTTTTTGTTGGTAACCATCGAAGATTTATACTGTAGTTACGGAATCTAACTTTAAAATCGGTGCGAGCGGACGCGACGCACTGCACGACACATTTAATGGATTTATTGTTTGATATTTAGGGTATTTCATGCCTGCATTGTCTAGTAACAATAAACAGTATAAAATAAAAAGTAATAATAATAAACAAAGCAGTTTGTTTCTTTAAGGTAATTTTGTTTTTACATACAATCAAAACAGCCATTCATTATCTTCCCCCTGAGGATCTATACTGTGCCTCATAGGAATGGTCAAAATTTTTCAGTTCATGTTTTTTGGTCTTCTGAAGGATGGTACTACAAGCGGGAACAATAGCAGTGCACAGATTAATATTGTCGGTGTTTGTCGCATGGACCAGTAAATCCGAAGCAATAGGAAATTAGTCATTAGGAAATGACTTCAGAGTAAATTTCAGTTTGTTTGTGCGCGCGTTTAAAAATAGTATCTGCGCGCTCCGCTACCCGACCATCGACACATGTGAACCATGGAGATGTAGGTTGCTAATATTACCGATGTTGGGTTAGCTAAGGGTTGTAATCCACCACGAAAGGAAATAGAACCTTTTCGTTCTTTCGACTTGGGCTTAATAATTTATTCCTGGATTATATTAGCAAATATTTGTCAGACATCCCTGGTATACCTTGTTCCTGGAATGGGAACCTTGTCAATTGAACAAATTTTTATATCAATTTGGCAAAAATGCAATAAATAAATAATGCAAGGAACCAACAACAGGGAAAACACCCAATAACAGTGGCCCATGCATTAGAAAGAGAAAACAAAATTTAAAAAAAAACAACAAAAAAACAAAACTATACAATAAATAGTTAACAACATTGAGTAAGTTTGACAGAATTTAACAAGATACACTTAACAAGAATTTAACAGATACATTTTGGACACATATGTTTCCAAGTTCTCGGATCGTCGATGTTATAAATCATTATAATACATAAATAATTTACGCTTAAACTGATATAGAGTTTCTGATAACCGAATGGATGGTGGCAGTTCATTCCAAACACGATCTCATGATCTTATAATAATAATAATAATAAAAATGGTTTATTCAATAAGATCCACAAAGTGGCTATAGCTCTTCCCCAATTGAAGATTATCTACATATATAATAAAAATAATGAACAATTAAACTAAACATAAATACGGAATACAGATATGACATGTAAAATTATAAAATGGTATGATTATGTAAGATTATAGCAAAGCAAATCATGTTACACGCATTTTAAGTACAGTTTTAACCTGTGTACAAAATTGATTATAATTTAATAAAGTTTTGATATTTTCTGGTAAAGTATTAAACAGTTCGGAGGAGATGTCTTGAAAAGTTACCTTTTCCATAGGTCTAACCAAGTTTAAGGTGGTGCTTGAACGTAGGTTTCGAGCTGGTTTATATACTTCAACTGCAGTGTACTTCGTCCAGTACGGCAAATGGATGGCTTTATAAGTGGCTTTAAGTAATTAAAGTTGAAATCTCTTCGCTCACGCATCGGCAGCCAACCAAGCTTCAGCAATGTTTCCACAGAATTCACATACTTTCCGTTTTTTTGCAACCTTCGTATATAAGGTACAGTAATCAGGTCGATGGTTAAAGACCAGATCGCCATTGTCCATCTTTGACAAGATAAGTTGTTCGGCCAGCTGTTTTCGCAAGTAAAAAGGAGTAAAATTCTTTATTTTTGTAAGAATAACTAGAGTGCTATAACAAGCAGAAGACAGTGATCTTATATGATCATTCTAAGTGAGATTTTCGGTGATGTTTAAGCCAAGCAATTTTGTGGCACATGTACGCTCTAACAATTTACCATTCACTTCAAGGCTGCAGTCTCATGTAAAGATAATGAATGACTATTTGCCAGCTGTTGAGTAGAAAAGATCATACATTTCGTTTTGGTTGCAGAGAGCTAAATTAGAATCACTAGACCAATCCAAACAGTGTCGAAGTCCGCCAACATCCTGATAAGAGTTAGCTCACGTTTTTTCATTGCACGGATTATATCATCTTTAATACCAAGCAGAGTCGTGATGGTAGAGTGACCTTTTTACGAAAGCCAGTTACTTTGTTGTTTAGTACACCGTGTTTTTCGATGAAATCAACCATCTGGAGGGCGATAACCTTTTCAAAGATCTTCGAGAGCGCTGGTAAGATTGATATCGGTCGCAGTAGTTGATCATTGGTTATTGCATTATCGACTTTTGGAATCGGAGATACTCTTGCAGTTTTCCAGATCTTGGGAAAATAGGAATTCCTGATACACTTATTGATAAGGTTCGTCGCTGACCATCTTAATATAATTAATAGGTTCTGGTCAGCTCCCGTTGAACAGTCAGCACGAAGTGTTTTGACAATGCAAGCCACTTCACTTATCAATACTATAGCTTGTCTAAGCTTAAAGGAATAATCCTTATCATTGGGCAAGTATTCAATCATATCGAAAAGCTCATCTGCTGTCGTAGTATAACAACCAGTAGTTCTCTGAGCTGTTGTTAAGTGATGGTTGAGGCTATCTAGGCCTACACGTAAAGGCTTAGAATTTGGCTTTATACGATGAATGATTTTCCAGACGCCACGCGGATTACGGGAAGATGCGTCTTCCATAAAAAACTTACGTGCTGAACGTATTTCAACCTTTAATGCGCTCCTAATGGATCTATAATGGCGCCACGAGTCCTCTGAGTTTGTTGAATGTGCTTCTGGAAGTTTATCCCCTTTGTAATTTTAAATTCACAATATTGGGCGTTTTCATCCAAGGAGCGGGGGTCGAGTGACACGAACTCTTCTAAGCAGACAGTGCCGTTCTAAGCATTCCTCAAACAGCGTATTGGTGGTATGTATAGCTGATCCTCAGGATCATCAAAAGATTCGGCAACAGCAAAAAGAATGGTTTTGAAGTCATTAATAAAGGCTGCACTGTCAAAAGTTCTTATGTCTCTGATGTATTTATATCACGTGGTTTAAAACGTAGAACTCTAACATTGACACATTTATATACTCCATCGTGATCGCTCACAATAGAACATTATACCAGATACCGTAACACTTGATGGACGAAGTTTATACAAAAACACTAAATCCAAATATTCATGCCAATAAGATGACGGTTTAGTTTCAGAAGGCGATCTTTAGACATGATAGAAGTATCATATGGTAGGGATAACAAAAACTTTGTTGCATTTCTTTGAACATATTCTAATTGTTGAATTAGTTGTACTGACTGTGGTGAACAGACTTGAGACGCATGGGTGAAGTGATTCCTTATTAATGCCAAATACAGCCAGGGTTTTCCTTGCTCCGACATCTTTATAACCAGTTGTCCCTCTCTTAATGTATCCCAGTTTTGGTAATAGACAAAACATGCATGTCCCATTTGAGGTCGCTTTTAACCATCACCTCGAGATCTTTTTGGCAATTAGTTTTTTTCCAACAGTTTGCCATTAAGATTATAAGTGCGAGAGAAAGGTACTCTTACTTGCATTGAAGGACATATTCCACTCATTGCTCCATTGGAAGGTTTTATCAATACTGTTTTGTAAATCAGTACAATCCTGAACAGATATAACTGGTTTATAAATATTTGAGTCATCTGGAAACAAAGCTACTTTTGAGCTCGAATTTTCTGTAATTATATCAGGTAAGTCATTGATAAAAATAAGGAACATCAATTGTTCCCAGGATTGACCACTGTGGAACACCAGAAAGGACCGGAAGAGCATCTGAAGTTGTCCCTGGAATGGTTACCCGCTGGTGTCGATCCGACAAATAACAGGTTTCCTGCAATTTCGAATCCATTGATTTTTTTAGTAATAACATTATGATAAACGTTATCGAAGGCTTTCGCATAATCAAGGTAGACAATATCGGTCTGTTCTGCACGGTCCAGACGGTTGCCGATGTCATGTAGCACTTGCAGAAAGGGTGGTACAAGATTTACCTTTCAGGAAGCCATGTTGAAACTTGTGTAATTGTTCGCTGATATGATTGATAACTCGGGTATGCACACATTTCTCAAGAAGCTTTCCAACAATTGGCAATAGTGAAATTGAACGATAATTTTGAATATCTGAGGTAGGAAATTTCTTTAGAATAGGTACGATATTTGCTAGTTTCCAATGTTGTGGGAAGATTCCGCTTAAAGACTTGTTAAACAAAATACAAAGGAACCAGATATTTCCCGCACATTCCTTTAGAAAATCGGGCTGTAATTTGATCGGATCCTTGGGCCTTAGAGGAATCTATTGATAATAGTAATTCTTCCACTTCCTTTTGTTCTAAAACAATGTCAACAAGTTCATTAACGGGCGAAGTATTTGCATTTCGATTGAAGACGAATGGACAAGGTTCATCTACTTCATCTAGTTTTTCGAAAACAGAATAAAAATAATTGTTCAAGAGCATTGCCTTCTCGTCAGGCGATGTAGCAATTTCAGTAGCATTTATATGTGTTCCAATTAATTTCGAAGGTATCTGTACTGATTTTGTCTTCATCTTAAAGATGGACCAGAATCTCTTTGGGTTCTCTCAACGATACATAGATAAAAATATTCTCTTCTATTAGTTTCTAACATGCTCTTGACTCGCTTACGAAGAGATTCGAATAGAGCCCAGAGGCGACTGATTGTTGTTTTTTTGCTTGTCTTCGAATAACATTATTCTTTCTAATGCAACCTCGTACCCAGGCTTTTTAGCTACTTCATGACGTGCACTTGTATATTGCATATATAAAGATATATGGTTGTCTGTAGGCTTAAACTAGTTTTCACTTGGTCGTTACGGTCGTGGTAGTCTTTCCAAACGACCCATACGCGACCTTAAAGGCAAAATGGTTTCCACTCGGTTTTATAGTACATTTAGGTCTTTCAAGTCATTACCGCCGTTAAAGGACATTGGCAACAAAAATTCAGTTTGTCTAATATGAAAGAACTCGTAAAATGATAGAGTAACACCTTTGACAACTTTTCAGTATTTTACTTCGTTTTTGAAATATTTCAGTTTGTTTGATAAGGGTAGATAATTTTCACACATTAAAATATTAGTTCAATCCTCAAGATTATTCCACAACTTTACTTGAAAATGTGCGTATAATAACTTCTCATTATAATGAACGTTGTAAACTTAGCAATAACTGAGATATAGGACATTTTTTAACGAGTGAAAATTCTCTACCTAGCACACGACGTCAGAGACCATCTCATTTACATATCAAACAAACTGAAATATTTCAAAAACGAAGTAAAATACGGAAAAGTTGTAAAAGGTGTTACTTAATTATCATTTTACGAGTTCTTTCATATTAGACAAACTTAATTTTTGTTGCCAAGCCAATGTCCTTTAAGGTTAGTTTCCAGTATAATGATGATAATAATAATAATAATAATAATAATAATAATAAAAGGTTTAATGAAATACCATCGCACCAAAAGGTGAATTACAGTATCTTTACAAAACTAAACATATATTTACATTATCCTTAATCCTAACAGTATACGTATCGATACAGTACACTCATTATAATTTAGCCTTGCTGCAATAGAAGAAGCTATTTTTAAACCGGTCGGTTCTACATTTGAAAAGGGTGAAACTATCAGAATTACGTAGAACACGACCGTGCGATTTATTCCTAGTCGGAGGGGGGAACAGATAATGAAGACGTGAGGAAGGATTCATAACTTTAGTGAATGTCCTACGCAAGAGTTCGTCACGGCGAGCATCCAATCGAGGAAGCGCAGTTGCTTCTAGGGCAGTAGAGTATGAATAAAAAGGGAACAGAATGCGTAAAGCACACTTCTGGATCTTCTCCAGCTTTACCGAGAGATAAAGTGGAATGCTAGAGCTCCAAACAGAGCAACAGTATTCCAGAACAGAGCAGATTAATGTAATGTAAATGGTGACAAGCTGATCGGCCTACGGCACGCCAGATTTACATAAAACACGCAGAATGTGGAGCCTTTCAGAGTGATAGCATCTATATGGGAATTCCACCTCAAATCGTCTTGAATAATCAAGCCAAGTACTTTGAAACTGTTTACTCGCTCAAGAAGTCTGTTATTAATCAGCAATGGTGGGATTAACCCGCGAGGACAGGCACGAAGGAATGAGACAGAAAGCTCCTTAGATTTATTTGGGTTTAACCTCGTGTTATTCGTTGAGGCCCAACTCGAGATCTTATTCAATTCATCTTGGATGAGTGGCGATTCATTTCGTGCGATGGATTGTGAAATGGTTATATCGTCAACATACATCCAATGTCTAACAAGTAGGTTAGAATGGCTGGCTAGGTCATTGACCATAATTAAAAATAAAATAGGCCCTAACTTTGTACCTTGAGGCACACCAGCAGTATTTGGGACCCATGAGTTAGAGGTAGATTGACCAACTTTAACTGATTGTATTCGGTCCGATAAAAAGTTACAGATCCACGGAATAAGCGATCTACGAACCCCGAGTGTAACAAGCTTACGAATGACAATGTTATGGTCTATCCTGTCGAAAGCTTTACCAAAATCAAGAAAACAAATACGAAGATATTGCCCAGGGTAATCCACATGCTGGAGCCAGTTGTGTATCATGTCAAGCAAGCAAAAGGTGGTAGAACTACCCTTAAGGCATCCGAACTGCTGAGGGTCTATCTTATCACCAACATCAGCAATTAACCATTTGACTACAAAATCCTCTAATACCTTAGACAAATATGGTGTAAGAGAGATTGGGCGGAGGTCTTCATCAGCAGCAACTGGTTGAATTTTTGGGATAGGAATAATTTCAGATCTTTTCCACGAATTTGGAGTAATACCAGAGGAGAGGGAAACATTAAAAATGTGAGCAACCGGTTCAGCAAGTTCAAAGGCAAATTCATTGAGAATCGGAGATGGTATTTTATCTGATCCAGTTGCCTTGCATGAATTTAACATTGCAAGTTTTTTACAGACCTCATAAGGTTGAATAATGGGAAGTGGTTCAGGTGCTGGCAGAAATGACGGTAAGTAGCAAAGGTCTAATGCAGGAATATCAGCATTAACAGAGAGAAAAAAGTTATTAAGTTCCTCTGCTAACTCAGGATCTGTCAAGACCGAGCCATTTTTCTCAATAGAAATGGGAGCTGCATTATTACACCTACCAGACATTTTATTGACCAACCTCCACCATTACCGACAGTCCTCTAGTTTAAGATGTTTCACCTTTTCAGAGTAGAACAGTTTCTTGCATTTAGTAATTTCAACCTTGATCTTATTTCTGCATTATCCCGAACGGACCAAGTCTCCACTGTGAAAGGCTCGCTGTCGTGCCGCAATGGATTTCTTAATTGCAGGCGTAATCCATGGTTTATCTGAATTATGCACCCTAACAGACTTAGATGGAAAAAAGCGATCAATAGCTGAAATTAAATATGTAGAAAAGGTGTCTGGCTACACTGAGATATTTATTTGCAGGAAGTTTTCATTGGAGAATTAACTAAAAAAACTGAATTAAGTAAGAGATAAATTCTCGAGGACGCGCAGCGTCCGAAGGGACCTGTATATTGCACGCATCTCGACGTTCGACGGATTTATCTGACTTATTACATGATTGAGGAGGTTTTCTAACAAAGTTTTGTCCATTTTTCCACCTTGGACAAAGATTTTCCTAGTTTTTTCTTCATTTCTTATCTAATTAGTATTCATAGGGTTGTATGCTATATAAAGCCCGCGGTACATCAAACAAAACCGACTCAATCATGTAATAAGTAATAGACAAACACCGAGAACGAGGGATTTATGCGGCATACAACCCCGCGAGGACGCGTAGCGTCCGAGGGCTGTATATAGCATAAATCTCGATATTCTCGAGGTGTTTATCTGACTTATCACATTGAGGAGGTTTCCAACAAAGTTTTGTCGATTTTGTCCACGTACCTTGGACAAAGATTTTCCTAGTTTTTTCTTCGTTTCTTATCTTATTAGTATTCATAGGGATGTAAGGAAACCGACTCAATGTAATTACATATTCGGTGTATTAGTTCCAAGTGTTTTCAATCATTTTACTATTTTTAACAGCACTGTAGAAGACTGAATTGGTTGTTTGTGATCGGAAATACTCGGATGCAGAAGACGAAGGTTTCACGGCCATGTTAGTACCACAAATAAAATAAGTTAATGATATAATTTTCCGTTTCAAATATTGTAAATCTAAATCTCAAATCCTCTC
Organism: Chrysogorgia sp. JL179-B06; assembly: GCA_035772405.1. Classification (NCBI taxonomy): domain Eukaryota; kingdom Metazoa; phylum Cnidaria; class Anthozoa; order Scleralcyonacea; family Chrysogorgiidae; genus Chrysogorgia; species Chrysogorgia sp. JL179-B06. Next base: position 459,980 of record JAYKKM010000008.1, read on the forward strand.
TAGCCTGCAGCTCCAAACGGCCGGACCAGAGTCTTTTCGAAGCTGGTGCGGGGGCAGGCGAGGAGAGGATACGAAGTTGAGTATAACACATGGTTTTTAGTAAGATAAACATTTTACTCACAGCAAGAGTAATCCAGTAAAGTTTACTAACAACTCATTATAGTGAAATTCGTCCACATTAACACATACGTTTGAGTAAAATAAAGATTTTAGACGTTCGTCAAGGGATAAATGTATCATTGCTGATAGTTTGGCATTTATACACATGAAATTTGGCGTATCCATGGATACGCCAAATTTTATTATAATGGTACATTTACATTGGAAAATATAGACAAAATTGTGAAGAAACTGTTGTTGGAAATAGACATTTCTATTTATTTCTTTTTATATATCAGACAAACCTATTTATTTTGTTTTGGGCTTGCACATTTAAGAATAGAAACACAATAGTTCTCGGGCGTAATATAAACACATAACGTTTTAATTCTAGGTTATTTTGCCCACAACTTGGGACACATTATGCAGGCGTGAAGAATGTTCACGTCGTTTTCAATATCAGGGCCTAAAGGCTGGTTTCCATATAATCGTCCCGATCGTCCGAATCGCAGAAAAAATGTTCAGGCGATCGGGACGATTCATGCGATTCACTGTTTCCATATGATCGCACGCAATCGTCTCAATCGTCCCGATAGAGCAGAGTTCTATCCAGACGATCGCGATCGCCCAGATCGTCTCGATCGTCCCGATCGTCCAGGAAGTGTTTCCATATAATCGCCTGGATCGCATGTACATTATTTCAGGCGATCGGGACGATTCAGGCAGTGAAATTAATACTGTAAGCCGAGCTAACCCGTTCGCCTACTGTAATTAATTATATTTGAAGTTTACATGACGATAAGAATCGTTTTGAATTTTGTGGGAGGAATTCAGTCGGTTTTGTTTGTTATTCATGAGATTTTATCTCTCGAATATTTTAAACGGTCGGGAGGGTTTCGTTTATTTAGTAAGAGTTAATTACAGAGAATGATGGATGTATGTGCTATACAGTGTGTATAAAAAAAACTGAACCGGAATAAAATTAATTAACATTCCTTTCAAACAACTTACAGTATTGTAGTAGTTTGAAAGCCCTAGACACCTCTGAGCCAATATTAATTAATTTTATGCCCGTTCAGTTTTTTTTACTCACTGTGTACAACCACGAGGAGGTTGTCTTGAAAACGCGGAGTCCCAGAGTGCGGAGTGTTGAAAGTGCGGAGTGTTGAAAGTGCGGAGTGTTGAAAGTGTGGAGTGTTGAAAGTGCGGAGTGTTGAAAGTGCGGAGTGTTCTCTTTTTCGTCCAGTTAACAAACGTCGATCTTTTGGTAGCCGGATATTTTAACAACTGAACGGTATTTTGAGCCGGGTTTTTAACACTCGTGAAATGTTAAAATCCCAACATAGTCCTGTGGTGGGAGGGCTACTACTGTCTTTAGGCGGCAAAAGACAAATTATGCTAACTGTCAGGCGCATGTCCGTGTATACATGCGCCTATAGCCCCCAGACCCCCAGTGTGAGAAACCTGTTTCTCGCTTCTTTCGTTCTTCAGCCAGTGAGAAACTATATCTTTCCAAATACACATACATTTTCCTTCGACCAAATCTCTATTCAAAACATTAGCCGCTAGCCTGCGAGCAGGCTCTCTGCGGGTTGGGGAGGGTATTTTTACAATACCACAGTGACTCCTTTACTGGTGATGTATTCATGATAACCGGCAAGCTATTGTGCCACTGCTATTCACAATAAAAGCAAGTACATGTACTGCTATTCTCAATAAAAGCAAGCCACTGCTATATTTCACAATTAAAGCAAGCTGTTGTGCCACTGCTATTCACAATAAAAGCATTAAGCAAGCCACTGATATTTAACTATATGACAAAACTGTATATACAGTTAATATATAATATACATAAAACAGTTCTTGGCATAAAATAGGAGTAACAATTGAGCTATACCGAGATCTTGTATTGATATACACAATAATTTTTGAAAAATCAAAGATACCTCTCATTCTGAATTTTAGAATTTAACACCAATGTTGGTTATATTCTACCAGAGTGTACTTGTAAGCTATATTATGTTATTACCATATGGGATAGTTTTGCTTGGCTATCGACGTGTGCCGCCTGGGACAGACTGATGATATACACCGCATTAATATACTCAAGATGCCAAGATGGCACTGTAAAATTGCATTCTGGCGTGCTCCCTTGAATAATTCTAAAATGTAGATGCTTGTATGCATACATTGCATGCCTATTTATAAGTATTTCATTTGTTTGGAGAATACCAAAACACCATGCACTTCCATAGTGTGTTATAATATTAAAATTTACAAGAAGGAAAACTTACTGCATCTCTCGTTTCAAGCCAACACTCTGGTACAACCTCTTCTGATTTCTCTTTGAGGAATTTAACAATAACAAAGGTTGGCATCTAAAATTAATTAAAAAAAATTGAATTAATTACCTTGAGCTTTACCTTTTCAAATATCATTGTCTAGGCAATATTATAGTCTCACCAACATAATTGTAAACTCACAATATATACATTTGGTAAGGTATTACATAAAGTTTGGTATATATTTGAATGTGGTATTTAAATGCATGTGTATCAAGCTAATCTCGGAAATACTTAAGGCACCCTGACAGGAATCAAACCTTTTTTTCCCTGAGATTAGCTTGATACATATACACATTTGAATAACAATACCAGTATACATGTATAACTATAATCCTTTCCACCATTGTTACAGATAATTATCAAAAAGCACTTAAGCAGTTGAAGAAAGCAGAAGTGACATCAAATATAGACACATAGTCAGAATCTGAACGACCAAGAAAATGAGTAACAAATACATGTAGTCCCAGATGTACTGTGGAAACTGAAGGTAACAATGAGAACATGCCTCATATTAATGCAAAGTTTTAAAGTTAATGAAAGCGGTGCTTTTTTATTTCATATAATGGAAATTCTTACGGTATGTTTTATATTTAATAAAAGAAAGCAGCACTTATACAGGGTGTATAAAAAAAAGCGCAACCTCGGAATTTCCCAAGAAATCCACTTTGTTTTTATTAGCACAAAAGATTTTAGGCCTCTGGGAATTTAACTGTTGTTCATACTTGTAAACTAAACAACTTTCCATGGAGGGTGTATAAAAAAAAGCGCAACCTCGGAATTTCCCAAGAAATCCACTGTGTTCTTAAACACAAAATATTTTCGCCCCTGGGAATTTAAATAGCTTGTAATCGTATTCCAGGGGCATAACTGTCTAATTACTACAAACTCGAGCACGTAAAGCAGAATTGAATCGAAATTTATGCATTTATTTAATGGGAAGTTGTTTAGTTTACAAGTATCAACAACAGTTAAATTCCCAGAGGCCTAAAATCTTTTGTGCTAATAAAAACAAAGTGGATTTCTTGGCAAATTCCGAGGTTGCGCTTTTTTTTTATACACCCTGTATATGAGACCGCGGTGCACACCAGGCCTCATTGAAATACACCGCTCGCAGGCACATTTTCAATGGCTCGCAGGCTGATGTTTTAGCTAATTATTGAAACTGTGTTTACAAAGTATGACGTTCGCAGGCTCTATTTACAATTCAGAAAGTTTGTGCAGGCACAGAGATTTTATTTTTTTAGTTCATTAGCTGTTTTTACATGACGTATACGTTTTCAAAATAATATTTTTTGTCAGGTGCATGTCGCGATGTAAGATTGTTCAGGTTTTATTGCATGCAATACAAGTTTTTCGTTGCCTGTCACGGAAATAAAAACAAATTATTGATCGCGTCGCGTGCAAACTAAGGTACACTTATAGACAACGAACAAATAATATCATTTGCGGCTGCTTTCCCCACTTCGCTTTACTCGCTTGAGACCTAACTCAATGACCAGAATGTCAGTTTCAGCAGCACTTTAAGTTCCAAGTCGTTGTGGCTTGACTACATCCAATTCAATTTGAATTTTTCTGATGTGTAATGTTTGGAAGTTATATTTCAAATACGAGGCGGAGAACAAGGCTTGAAAAGGCAAGCCTGAAAACGAGCGAACCTTTCTAATGCACAAGGAGTTTCAACGAGTTCGAGAATTTAATAAATTGCAAGTATTTTGTTGCAACGATTTTGAAATCTACTTGTCATACTTACCGTAGTCAGCTGGCCATGGGAAATCATACATGTCCAATACTGTCGAATAGATTCCATTCGTACGATTCGTACTATTCGTGAAACCGTAACTTTATACCGCGTGATACTAAGTAGGAAGTAAGGGCTTACACTCGTCGAATCGTTCCATTTTACGGATTCGTCGAATCGTGACGACTGCTAACATTAGTAACTTCACACCGCCTTGTTGCCAACATATCACTATCATATATGTTATCATATATAACTTGTTGCCAACATATCACATTCATATAATATATTATTGCTTCGTTCTATTTATAAACCACGTAGAGTAACATATGGATAAATATCACTTATTTCCAACAGCATATCACCATCATATATGTTATTGAATAATGAATATTGCTTCGTTCTCTTTATAAACCGCGCAGCAACATATGCATATATCGTAAATGGTTTGAACCTAGGAGTATCATTAGATGTGTGAAGTTGATCGTCCAGGTTGACGGTAGTCTTGAGAAAGACTGTTGTTGGTGACTGACGTTTCGACGGCCTCAGCGGCGGTCATGTTCAGACTCATAAGATGACCGCCGCTGAGGCCGTCGAAACGTCAGTCACCAACAACAGTCTTTCTCAAGACTACAACAACCTTGACGATCAACTTCACACATCTAATATACATATATCCCTTATTGCCAACATATTTTTAATGTGGCTAAATGTAATTTAGGCAAGGTAAAAAAGGAGTCAATGCTAGTCAGCGGTCACTCAATTAAATATGTGAAGGAATCGCAGCACTTGTCAGAGTCTTGTCAGCGTGGTCTGAGCTTGACTGGTTTTTCGCGCGCTATCATTTGGTGGATACTGTGGAATCTCGTGCTCTTGCGCTTTGTTGTGACTAGTGGAGCGACAAACAAGTAATAGCCGCCGTCAGGCCGTCGAGGATTCTATCGAGTTAAATCCACCGTTTATGTGTAGTTCTGGCGAAGTCCGTGAAGCTGGCGCGGCAAACAGGGATTCACTCTAACAACCAGTGTGCCGTTGGCGGAGCAGCGCACTCTCACTCAACGATCATCAGCGCCGATTGTGGCTGTGCACTAGCCTCCTCCGCAGGCAACTATGTGGCTTCTTTTCCGAGTCAAATCGTTTCCAAGGTTTTCGCTGACGCTGGGATTAGCTGTGCACGGGAGTCTGAGCCTGAGGAAGAATCAATGAGTCATCGAGCCTATAATTGGCACAAACAAATGGCTTTCAGTTAAGTAATGCGCTGCCTTCGTTCGCCCAAAGTAGTGCCAAGCGCTCAAGATATTAAAGGTAGGTTACCGTATTTTTAAAATCCTCGAACAGCAATTGCTTATGTCTGTAGAGACAATACTTCGTTGTCTGGCGCTTGCATGTAGCGGGTTTTGGTTTGTCGGTAATTTAACTCTGAAATCCCGCAGCGCGGATCCCTCTGTCGCAGCTGGCGGTTTCTCACTTCCAGCAATCGTTTATAGTTGGCCATGGTTATTTCTTGGTGCCTTGTTAAAATAGTTTACAGATATTGGCAGGGAAAGTCATAGAGTTCGCAGATCTACTGTTAGTGTTTGCGACAGCGCCTAAGGCTAAGAAACCTCGTGCCAGAGCACGGATATTGTTCAGAGGATAGAGGCGTTACGATTTATTCTTCGGTGTTGATTTCACACTTTCCACATCAGTGGAAGGATTTAAATCAATATAAACTCTAGTGATGCTGCGAACGGTAAATACTAGGGGCGCGTATGGAAAAGCTACTATATGACTTTCCGAGGCGGGAGCACGCCGCGGCAGCAACGCGATTAACGGAGTGGCCGAAGTTCGACGTTCAATTGTTTAATTTCCATGGCGCGAAATTAATATGTAAAGAGATTGTCGATTGAACTGCGCTGAAACGAGCGCCTTTAGTGTGTTGTATATAGCGTGGAATTCTGGGAGACATCTTGCCCAGCCTCTTTATGTAAATTCTCATAAGGATACATGTTTAGATGGGGCATCGTCGTTGCAAGTGCGCGGAAAAATATTCCAGAACCAACCGTCGTTCTGTTTCGCCCCCACCGAAGAAACAAAAGAGACACTGACGAGTGACGGTCTTTTACACATAGGTACGGTCGGAGCATGTCGTCCTAGTGTCGGCACGCTCTTAAAAGTTCAGCACTAAAGCAGAACACGTTATATGACGATTGACGAACGAGGCTCTTCGCAAAATATCGTGGCCGTAGTAGCTAAAGAGATTTTATTTTGTTTGCATGCAGGCCGTTTGTGATGCATTCACTAATTTCAGTACCATAGTTTGGCTTACTTTTGGCGCGCACCATTTTTCTGGGGTTCAAGAATAAAAATATAGCTCTTTTACAATAAAAATAAAAATATAGCTAAATAAAAATATAGCTAATAAAAATAAAAATATAGCTCTTTAAAATATAGCTCGTTGTTCCGTTGTCAGTGGCAATGTTTTCGTCAGCTCAGCTTTAGTATAATATATCAATAGCTTTTGGAAGGCTGGGCGCCAGCGACACTAGACTAACTTGCTCGGTTGTACAAAATAAATTTATTAAAGTATGTAACCAGTTAGGGAAGCTAAATAAATTTGGGTTACATTGCTCTACAGAAGAATGGACATAGGCTTGTTTTCGTTCTTCCTTGCCAAGTCATTCAAATAATCTTCACTAAAAGTTTAGTTATCAGCGCGCTGCTGATTGCACACGTTACATTGGAATGGGCTCCGCGGATGTTTATAGATCTTTATGGATGTTTCAATGTTCAAGTCTATGATCACATTATGTTCTGGACAGCTTGAATTGGGTTTTACGATCTTCAGAGATCACAACATCAAACTCCAGCGCAGTTTCATCATCAGTTCATCTATTTTGCAGGTTGCGGTCACAGAGACCCTTATTGTTCGAGGGTCTTGATCCTGTACGTAAAGACTGTTACATCCACTGGTCTAGGAAAAGAACCTTTGTATGTCATTGTAGTCCGAAGCAAATATCTTCAATATAGGGGGGGGGGGGGTCGATTAAGAACTACTAAACGTAAGAAGAAGGGGTGGCCATCTTTCGCGCGCGTTGTTGACGGATTGGTTAAGTAACATTGTTACTGTACGTCAGCAGGATTGGAGGATATTACCGGCGCAGCTACAATGGCTGGTCAAAATGTTGTTCCGGAGATCAAATTATCCAGTCTCTTTGTGGATGGACAAGCAATACCTATCAGATGTATATTAAGACTTTTGTCAAAGCTTGCACGACATCTGTCATGACTTATCAAGTTAATTTTTCACGCTAGCATGTGTTCACTGTTGTGGCCCTATCGTTATTGGCGGAATGGTGCTTGGTGGTTTGGAGGCAGGCCTATCGTGACCCCGTCACAGGCCCTTCTCAAGCACCATTGTGCTTGGACTTCATACTGGAGGTGGGCTGTGGCGGGGTTGCCATGGTTACCTCTACTCAGGGGGTGGCATCCCCCCTGTGGCTAATTGGCACCAATCCTCCAATAACGTCAATTGGCGATCTCTTTTTATCACTTATTCCCAACATATCACTGGCAATTGATAAAAGGAGAATAGTTGCGAATAGTTGCGAATAGTGCGAATAGTCGACGAATAGTGCGAATAGTCGACGAATAGTGCGAATAGTCGACAAATAGTGCGAATAGTCGACGAATAGTGCGAATAGTCGACGAATAGTGCGAATAGTACGCGAATTGAACGCGAATAATGGCGTTTTGAACGCGAATAATGGCGTTTTTAAAAATGGCGTTTAAACTATACGCTCGCACGTACAGAGCTACTTTTTGGCATTAAAATTAATATCTCCTTGATAATTGTATACATACTGTAATTTTTAGTATCCGCGACTATTGTCTACAACTCGCCCCTCAGTTGTCAACTAGCATAATCATCCTGCAAGTATGGCAAACACGGGATTAAGCCAACAAGTTGCACTCGATATTTCAGTCAGTCTGTGTTCCCTTACAGTTAGAAACAAGAGTAGAAGTTTTAGTTAATGAAAACGTATGGGAACACTTGTCAATAAAATAACCTCGAGTAAAAACGTGGAAATCGTATTTTATTTTCATATATAGTTATAGAAAGCGTAAGTTCTTCTTACTTGTTAAGATGGCTTAATATATAGATGCTGTATGATGCTGTAATTGCTGCCGTAGGCAGCACACTAATCAACCTCGTACCCAGGGTCTTCTCAGTGCCCGGGGAGGGAGCGCCCGGGATGGGAGGGGAGTGGAGCGAGGAAAGAGAAGGCTGCTCACGTGACTCCAAGGATATTGGATTATTTTGTAACCTGGCTTATTCTCGCTTATATCATCCGGGGCCGGATCGCTGTGAAAACATACCACAAACTTCTATAATTGAAAGTATAAACAGTATATGGATAATTTAAAAATACAATTTATTGGAAAGACAGTACGGACTGCAGACAGAAGTTGAAAGATGGTGGATTACTTCGAAAAATGCGTTAATTTACGGACATTTGTTGCTGTCATAAGATAAACATTAGGGACTTTAAGATCTACGACGGCAACATAGGACGGGACGTCGTTCAAACAAAAGAATCTTCATGCGAAACAATAAGAATGAATAATTTTTATTCTCAAGAGTAATTTCAAGGCCGTTCTCGTTCTGTTTACAACGCCACTGAGAGCATTTTCACGTCTTTAGGACGACGGTAACTCGCGGAGAGATGAGAGATGTGACTTAAGACTGAGTTAAACACAGACACTATAATCGTTTTAGAAATATTGAAGCGTTTTGGAGATCATAAAGTGTCAAATACGCTAGTCAATCGACCGTGGTTTCATTCAAATGCTAAAATTTGTATTGCTTTTACTGCCGTCGCCGTCCTAGGTTGCCGTCGTAGATCTTAAAGTCCCTATGATCAACGCCAGAACAGTTCGAATTTACAATTTTAATACAGTCAGACTATGACTATTATTTTAAATACTAATCATGTTTATCTTATGACAGCAACAAATGTCCAGTAAATCAACGTATTTTTCGAAGTAATCCACCATCTTTCAAGGCTTTCAACTTGTCTGCAGTCCGTACTGTCTTTCCAATAAATTGTATTTTTAAATTATCCATATACTGTTTATACTTTCAATTATAGAAGTTTGTGGTATGTTTTCACAGCGATCCGGCCCCCCGGATGATATAAGCGAGAATAAGCCAGGTTACAAAATAATCCAATATCCTTGGAGTCACGTGACCAGCCTTTACCAGGGTCTTCTCTTCCCTCGCTCCACTCCCCTCCTATCCCGGGCGCTCCCTCCCCGGGCCAACACGATCTCTTCCTTAAATTAACTATTATCCTTAATTTACAATCGCTCTAAATTAAGGATAATGGTTAATTTAGAAACGATCGTGAGAGTCGCGCATGCGTATGTTAGTCAATTACTATCCCACAAGCTTAGTATCTCTCACTTGTTTATAAGTTTAGCTAGCCAAGTAGGGGAGTGGATGGGGCGTTACCTACGTTTTGGGAACATTTTGACGGGGGTTAGGTTAGAAAACCCATTAGACGCGTTATATAGGGTTAGGATCTTTGTTGTGTTGGGTTTGGGTTCTAGCATTAGATTAACCATTATCCTTAATTTAGAGCGACTTGTAAATTAAGGATAATAGTTAACTTAAGGGAAGAAACCGGGTTGCCCGGGCACTGAGAAGACCCTGGGTACGAGGTTGCTAATCTTGACTTTAGTCAACGAAATCTCGATTTGTGTAAATTTCTGTCGAGATGTTCAGTTTTATGACGTTTTGTGACGTATGAGTTTTATCACGTGTATTAAAGTTCATTTGTCAACGCGAGTGAGGAAGTATTCTCTTGTCAAGGTAAGACGACTAAGATAGTTATGTATACTTAATTTTCTTGTTAAACGCTCAACAAACGGAAATATGGCTCAGTGACTGCGAGGTATCTGCGATTTCTTGCCATCATATCATCACTTGTAACTTGTCAATTTGTTTTGTTTGTGAATACAGTTTTCCTTGTATTTTAGGTATATATTGGTGTGAGTTCATTGTTTCTCATTCACACAGCTGTGACATATAAAGCGACAGAATATATTGAACTGCATTTTTATTACAAGAAACAAATTCTGATTAACTTAGTTTATCAACTGACAACTGTTATAATGTCAATTTTTTCGCTCATATTGAACTGCATTTTATGCAAGAAACAAATTCTGATTAACTTAGTTTATCAACTGTAATATAATATAATGTCAACTTTTTGTGTTCATATTGAGCTGCATTTTTATGCAAGCCTTGTACAGAGAACTACCTGTATGTTATACAACTATTTTATCTTTATGTTCAATTGCATTTTTATGCAACTGTCCAATTTACATCTGTTTAATATTACACATGTTCATGAACTACTATATTGTGAATAGATGTTGAGAACGGTTACAACACAAGGGGGGTCAACAAGGTTGGGGCAGATGTGAGACATCTGCAAATGTGCCAGGGGCAGATTGTGAGTACCTACATGTATGCTCCAGCAACCTCATTGTGAGCTGGCCTGAGCTCCATATATATGTGCTGAAGAACTCACTGCTCTGGTATTACCTAAACCATAACCGCATGCGTATGAGGCTGTACTACCTCCACTGCTGCAACTTTGACTTCAATAAGCCCACCACTTATTTTTGCAATTTTGCACAATATCACGACTGCCTTGGATTTCTAGGCAGCACTTCCCTTGCGATAGTAATTTCTAGTATAGATTATATAGGTGGCGTATATATGCAATAGCGTAACGATGACTCGGCTAAAGGCGTAGCATGATAGCGAATAATGATGTACGTATAATTAACTTTCCATGTTTCAATACTGTTATGGAAACATGGCTTTTAGCTAATCACTGCGTCCGTTTTCAAATATTGTTTATTTAAATATATTTTAACGCTGGCTTACTATTTCTTTTGATTTAATTTACCTGCAATGTTCAGTATCCGCAGATAGTGCCAACGGCAACAGCACAATCACCAGTTTCCAGTCAGTTGCATCAACGTCAAACGTCATCGAGTGAAGAAGTGTTATGGTTGCGGGCAAGATTTCTCAGAATGCTACAGACGTGAGCCAAAGAATGTGGTCGTAAGGCATATGGTCTCAAAAGAACGTATACATGCACATTGTCGGACTACATATTTTGACTCAATATAGACAAGTAAGTGACTTTGTAACGTTACCTTATGTTCCAATTGCTTTATAAAACACTCAAGTTGTTTGTTTTTAATAATTGTAAATATAAGTTTTTTGGCAAGGACATTTTAAAGGTTTCCCAATACGCTTTATACAGTAACAGCAGTAGCTCTCGTACCCAGGGTCTTTCTTCCGTTCCAGGGTCAATCTTCGCTTGGAAAGAGAACTATTCGCACTATTTGCCCACTATTCGCACTATTCGTCGACTATTCGCCGACTATTCGCACTATTCGTCGACTATTCGCACTATTCGCAACTATTCTCCTTTTATCAATTGCCCATATCACTATCATAATTATATGTTATTGCTTCGTTCTATTTATAAACCACGCAGCAACATGTGTATTATATCACTTATTGCCAACATATCATCATCAATTAATATTCATCACTTTTAGTGATCATGAGCCGATCGAGAAAAATCCAATTTACCGATCCCATAAATTTCGCCGATACGATTTACTATCTGATCGACCGATTTATCGGTGGTTACCTATATATTGGTCACCATAAATTCTTAACAGTTGAATTTGGGGAAAAACGTCACTTCGCATTAGGCTTCATGTTTGCGTCGGTTCGAAGGGCGGATGAGCTGGGGTGTCAATGCAATCTGACTATTTGAGACTGTTGCTCACATGTCTCTGGCTTTTAAAATGCGTTCAACTACAATCGCATAATTTTAGAAAGAAAAAAACAACATTCTAAATTTTCCAGAATGAAAATACTCTTGCAACGTTCTACTTCTAGAAGATATTGTATATTATTGGGCAAAAAAGATGTGTCGGTAACCAACTGCATGACAAACTGTTTAAGTTATGAACTACGAATGACGGAAGTCGCAACTCAAAAAAATGTCTCGCCTATAACGAGAAATGCGCCACATCACAAGTAGAAAAGCGATAATGATATTTATATCGGGACCGCCGATATACATGTATGTTGACGCGATCGGCCAACAAGCGATCAGCCTGAATGTTGTTAACCGATCAGCCTGAAGTGCTGAGTGAACCCGAGTAAGGCAACAGAACGGGGTATCCTGAGGTTATTATCTTACTCCATGTTGTGTCTATGGGAAATAATATAACTTTATTTACGGTAACATGGCAGCAAAAATGCCGTTAAACTTGTGGCCCTCCTTTCTTCTGAAAAGGTTGTAAAATTAATACTAATTTAGAACCAATTATTTATTGTACATCTAAATTGTATTATTATACACTGTTCAGTATACTGTATAGACCACTTTCATCATGTCGTGATTGCAGGGGTTCAGGGTCCCTTTCAAGATTGGTAGTAGGAGCACTTAACCAGCTGTTGTGGTCCAGTGGTTACCACACATGTCTATAAGCTGGGAGACTCGGGTTCAAACCCTGGTCGGACCACCACTCAGGGTCTTAAAATAATTGAGGAGAAGGTGCTGCCTTTGCAACAACACCGGCAAATGGTAAGACTTTCGGGTCTTCTCGGAAAACGACCTTAAATCGTAGGCCCTCGGAATCCCTATCAGTTGGGTTTTCCGTTCACCTAAGAGTGATAAACTGAATAGTCGAGCGCTTAAAACATGAGCCTCTGGCTCGGATAAATAGGGCAACCTTATCCTGCGTGATCGACTCAAAAAAAATAACTCAACTCTACTCCCAATAAGGGCCGGCTATAGAAAGACTAACTTATATGGATATAAAAGAATATAATCAAATGACGTCACTTATATGAAAGGTCTATATAGATTCTGACATTTTCAATATTAGCTACAAAATACATACCAAGGGAGGTTTGGGCTAATGGTGAAAAACTGTAAATATTAAACACAATAAAATATTAATTGTAAATATTTTCTTCCCAAAGAATATTAAAATAATATGTTCTAATTTATTGGGAGTTGTAAAGTGTGTAATGTCTGTCCAAATTTTCTTTAGTTTAAAAGTAGGATAATCTAAGCAATATATTAAGATACTTGTTCATATGCATTCAAAGCGCAAAATATTTTTAATTTCGTTCACAGATAGTAGATACTTGGTGGCTGTGCGTTGTATTCTTCTCTTCCCTATAGCCATCCAAGCCATGTCGTTGTTTCATTGCCATTGACCAAATGTGCCTGTACCAACATTATGCACAAATGCCTAAGTGGTTAATTAGTTTAGCACAAGCGGCTTATGCTTTTAAAGGCTAGCATTTCTGTGCTTACCTGTACCTTTTCATTTCTTTGTTGAACTTGAACACCTCTCTTCCATAAGGTGTAGTACTTCGAAGCTAACTGCTTATAATCAGCCAACTTACTGCGCGTTGTGCCAACAGCAGACTGCACCTGACGTTATCCTCTGCTCTCGCTTTACCACTCGCTCATCGCTTCGTTGCTGTCTTTTCTTCTTCTTTCTCGTCTTGCGCATATTCCGTTTTTCCTCTGAGGTACGAACCAAATCAAATAGAACGTCAATATAAATATTCCTACAGGCATCGTTCTCAATATGTATTTCCCATTTATTGGACGGGTTTACAAAATATCCTAATATAAATAATACGATGAACTCAAATGATTTATTTTTATCATCTTCATATTTATTTTCCTAAAGCGCTTGATCAAGACAGTGGTGCTCTATACAAATCTGCCACACAAATACAAATTTTTCCTGATGGTGTCATGCTATGGTATACTGCTGGCATTTTCAAGAGCTCTTGTCAAATGGATATATCGAATTTTCCATATGACGAGCAGACATGCAAGATAATTCTTGGATCATGGATATTTGGTAGCAATGAAATTATACTAAGTTCTTTTAACAACTCAGACTATATTGACATGACTTATTACAAGAGAAACACAGAATGGGAAATGCTTCACTTTTCTGCTAAACTGAATCACAAAAATTTTACCTGTTGTCCCGAACCATTTTATGATATTACACACAAATTTAAGTTTCGTCGCAAACCATTGTATTATATCATGAATATCGTAGTTCCATGTATTCTTCTTTAGTAGTATAGAGAGTGGGGCTACGAAGCCAATTTTTACACATTCAATGTTGAACGCGAATATAATCACCAAAACATCGCCAAATTTACACCAAATCCCAAACCCCCAAAAGTTCGATGTCATTTCGGTAATTCTAAATTTGCAATGTACATCAAATAAGACCACAAACTCGATTTATATGCTAATAATGTGACATTTCAATATTTTTGCATGTTTTTTTAAAAAATAGAATGTGTCGTTTCACATTTTTCGCATATTTAAAAAAAAGTGTCGTTTCAACATTTTTACATTTCAACGTTTTCACATTTTTTTTCAACAAACTACTACTGTCTCAACTCACGCGCGAAAAAAAACCACTAGATTTTCAAGTCTAGTGGTGATGTTTATCCAAATGGATAGCAAAATGGTGCTCTTTTGATTGGCTAACAACATTGACTAACAAATAGCCAACTACTCTACGAATTAGTCTGTTTGTTCACTACTCTCAGTGTTCACCACCTCGCTCCTAAAATGGTGATCGTACACGTGTTTCGACGTTATAATTCCTCCAGACAACAAGCCCAAGAAAGGCACGTATGGTGTCACAACCGCGACAATGCTCTCGACGTCTTTCTTTAGTAACGGATCTTTTTGTAGTTCGTCATTTAGTTCCTCAGGGTTCTCGATAGCGTTCAACCCGTCCAGTAAGCTAGCGAATTTGCTGATTAGCAAGTCGGTGAGAAAAGCGTTTGCGATTTCCATTCTCTTCAACTCGTATTGGCGCCATATCTTGTCGATAACCTTTGCGGACGCTTTTTTAATATACGCCTCAGATTGGCTCACCACACCGTCACCAGACAGTCTAATTAGTTCGGATCTCCTAACGTCAATGTTGTCTTCCACAGTCGAAGTGTCAGCAGTGTCCTCGACTAATTCTTCAATCGTAGGACTTTCTTCACTTTTGCGTTTTACCATCACGCTATTACTTATACCTATATTTTATTGCGGAATAACAACTTCGTGACTGTATGGATAGCGCAGTGAGATTTCAAGTCTAGCGTACTTATTATTTTTTAATGCGGTCACAATCGCCGACGATTCCTCTTTGCTAATGTTTCCGAGATAGTCGTCAATAACAACCTTCATATCACTCCTACTCGGGCAGTAAAAGCAAACGAGCTTACTAATGTTTTCTCTATACGGTTTTGCGATCGACGTCAGTTGTTGTGTGATGACAATAACGCTCAACATAAAATGTCGCGCACTAAAAGCCAAGTTGACCAATTGACTAGTCCTATTCTTGACATCTTGAGAACTCGCACAGTCGTCCAACACAATCAGAGTGTTAGTGCCTTTAAAAACGTTAGTCACACACTTGAGAACAGCGTCGACACTATCCTGCGCACAGTCTATCGCTAACACATCAGAGTCGCGTACATATCTCCAATCTTGATACGCTTTGTTCCACTCGAAAGTAGGGCAAATCAACACGATGTAGTCAAATTTACTAAAGTACTCAGATTCCAATGTTTCCAGCAAATAATGCGTCTTACCACAAGCTGTCATACCAACGATTAACATATTAAACGGAGTCTCCATTAACTCACGTTTGATTTAATACTGGATTGACTGCAACCCATTGTTCATGAAGTTGACCAGCCCATCACTCATCACAAACACCCTGCACATAACATTTGCAGTCGTCGCTTTCTTAGTGATTTCAAGAAGCACGCCGGATTGTGTGTTTACGATTTTCTTGCCAGTGGCGACGTTGTAATTATCTTGAACGCTCCTCAAGTCAATGACCAACGCAAAGCCATCTTTGTAGAATTTCTGTATGGTCATAAACTGAGCGTGTTCTTCACCCAACCCAAACAGTCGTTTCGCTTCTGCGTAGAACTTCGACTTCGGAATACCTTGTGAGTGAACACTATTTGGCACGCCTTCGATTGTGACTCTAACACTCTCAATATTTGGGTAAAGAAACTCCTCACTGTCTGTTCGCACCTTACTCGTGAATAGCAACACAATTGCCTTCATGCTTTTTCTTGGAAGATTAACATTTTCGTTCACAATAGTCGTGCCTTTGTCCCATTCGGTGGTTTTCATCAATGTAACGTGCTCATATGACAAACTACGACCACTTGCATAGCCTGACGTTATTTCATCAGCGAGCTCCTGGTTATCAATCGTCTCATACTCAAGCTCGAGGTTCTCCAGAGTGTATCCACCCACAGCGCTACCGGATTGCGCCACCATGATGTCTGTGGCCTTTGGAAGTGTGATCACATACTGCAAGTTATTGTTCATGCTAAAAGGAGCGTACAATCCATGGTCATTCATGATTTTACCAAGCTTAATCCGCTGCTTCGTCCCAATCACACCAAACATCAACGCGTCGTTAACTTTAGCGGCGTTTCCACTTGTCGCACCACTGTCATCCTTAGAAATTAGCTTTCTCAAGTTCTCACCACCAATACCATAGTCAATCATTTGGTCTCGCGCAGTAACACTTTCCCAAAGGTCGCGATAGACACCAGTGTAATTTTCCCCATTGTTGTCGTACACAGTTTCCCCAGCTAGTCTCACAACAAGCTTCTCAACCAACAACTTGCTAACATTATTCAAGAACCAGCTTTTAGCGTTCGCATTCTTAAAGTCGAACACTAGACCCAACGATCCAGGCACCAAACAGCTACTAACCTTGAGCTTCGGTATATCAATGTAAAGTTCCTCACCAGGGCTGACTTTATTAGGGTTCAACGTGATTACGTGTTGCGTTCTCACCCCTTTTATGACACCCATGGTCGCTCGTCTAAAACCAGGGCTCAACTCTACTGACGTGGTGTTCATATACTTTACATATGTTTTATCGCTACCGTTTTAGCTTGTAATAATCATAAGCAAACCACGCAAGTACCACCGCGAGTACCCACAGATTTTGGGCTAACCATGCAAGACCCTTTGCACCCAACGTCAACGCATTGTAAACTAAGTTAGCCAATCCAACAGCCCATGGACCCATCTTCATTATCGCGTTCTTAACAGCTTGTGCGAATGACTTTGTAGCCATAGCGCCTTTCATAACAGCAGACCTCCCAGCGATAATAATTGTTGTTATAATTCCAGCCACTGAAATCGCCACAGCGCTCAACCCAACTATATTCTCTTTAGCCCATTCCTTGAGTCTCTGAAACCTGTCAATGTCGATCTCTTGTTGCTCTCTAACCTCTTCTATTTCTCGCTGTTCAATAGTTCTGTCTCGCGCTTCTTCAAGTCCTACAATACGCTCTCTAAACCCAAAGGCAATGCTTTCGTCGTCCTCGTCGTCTAGTTTGTCTGATGTTGTATTTATCGCCTCTTGAAAGTGGTCTGCTTGTATTTGCAGCGCACCATCGTCACCTGTTCTTAACTCAGACACCATACCATCTCCTGGATTAACCACACCACTCAGTTCGCGGTTTTCGTTTGGTGTTAGCCCAGTTATGTCATCGTAGCCCACTCTTGTTTCGATCACTGGGAAGTCATCTGGGACTACTTCTGTTGTGACAGCTGTTGTTTCTGCACTATTGGGGATTTGTTTAACTAGCTCTTTAAACTGCTCGATAGCCCTTTTACTATTACTATCTTTACTGTAGATCAAAATGTCTCCTTTAGGCTTTAGAATTAGCCTGGGTCCTCCATACTTACCATGTATGCCTATTGGTTTGAAAAGAATAGCCCCTGAGTCCGTGACCTGTGACCTGTTAACTATTTCCCTTGACGCGACGTCGTGGCCAAGTGCTTTCTCACTCAACTCACCTATTTTCTTATTTATTAGCTTGATTCTTTTTATTTCATTTTTTACTACCTCTTTGTTGTGCGCTTTTAGCTCACCAAGTCTTCTCTCAATTTCTCCCCAATCATCTTCAAGAGCTAAATTGTAACTTGTGTTATTGACGTCACCATATGACTCCTGTTCAACGAACTCTACCGCTGGGGCCTCTGTGTTGGTTCCCCTTATTGTCACCGTCTTACCATCGTCAGTGTCGGTAAATGACGTCTCTTTTTGCCCACCTCGCCTCGCGTCTAGCTCACTCATTATCTTTTTCGCATGGTCTTGATAGTCGTCGTAATTAACACGAACGTCTTCCGGCATGTTGTCTACAGTGTACTTACCATACATGCCCTCAATAACATCTTCAATATCGGCGAGCGTCTTTTCTAATTGCTCATCACTCATACCTTCATACTTGTCAAAGTTCTCCATCTCAATCTCGTCAAAACCTTCCCCACCTTCAGCCATATTACATTAACTCACATTTCGAATATCGCTTTCTGGTATCCACGAATCACGTTTGCTTTTAGTTTAAGTAATTGTACGCAAGCCACGCGAATGTCACCGCAAACACCCACAGATTTTGAGCTAGCCAAGCGAGACCCTTTGCACCTGTCATCAGCGCGTCGTAAACTAAATTAGCCAATCCAACAGTCCATGGACCCATCTTCATTATCGCGTTCTTAACAGCCTGCGCGAATGACCTCGTAGTCATAGCGCCTTTCATAACATTAGTCCTCCCAGCGATAATAATGGTTGTCATAATCGCAGCTACTGAGATCGCTAAAGCACTCATCCCAACCATATTTTCTCTAGCCCATTTCTTGAACTTCTGCAATCTGTTAATGTCGAGTTCCTGTTGCTCTCTAACTTCTTCCATTTCTCGCTGCTCGACGAGCGTGTCTTTAGCCTCTTTAAGTCCAATCACTCTTCCGACTAGACCGACGAACTCTTCGCTCTCCTCAGTCGTGAGACCTTTTTCTGCAAGCTCTGCTATTCTTTTGTTCAATTCATTCACTAAGTTTTGAAAACGGTCCGCTCGTATTTGCAATGTGCCAGTGTCACCTATTCTTAACTCAGACATCTCACTTGGATTGAGTAGCGCGCTCAACTCACGGTTCTCGACTGGTGTTAGTCCAGGTATGTTGACATACTCTGCGTGTGTGGTGTCTAATAACGGCGCACTCCTCACGATGTCTTCACGATCTCTCGCGTTGTCAATAGTCTGCGTTGCGAGATCACTAAAAGCCCTCTCCATATGTTGATACACCCCTCCACCACTACTCGCGGCGTCTTCACGATCTTTCGCGTAGTCTTTAATCCGCGTTGCGAGATCGCTAGTAGTCCCCCTCATGTGTTGACGAAGTCTTATCTCATGTTCGCGCATCAGTCCACTCTCCACTCTAATTAGTCTAGTTTCCTCATCAGCTGTGACGCCTAGATCACCCCGAGCTAGCTCGAGATCTTGAGTAGCTCTTTCGAGACTGCGCTTTAGCTCACCGTCACTCATATCTTTGTATTTATCAGAGCTCTTCGTCTCAAGGTCACCGAAACCATCCCAATCCATATTACATTAGCTCACGTTTTGAATATCGCTTTCTGGTACCCACGAATTATGTTTGCTCTCATAACCCAACCATTTGACCAACGCCATCTTCTTTCCTCTGACTTTCTTTCTTTTCAACACCTTTTCAACTCTGTACACATCGTCAAGTTTTTTGTTGACTAGCGATAACTCCTGTTCGTAAAACTTCCCAATAATCTGTTCACCACTTACGTCCTCAATTTCATACACATTCGGATCACCGCGAATAACCTTTACCACTTTAAACAGCTCTTCAGTGAAGTTGGCTTCATAACCCTTCGCGAACACACTCTTGTACTTACTAATTCTCACTGACTCGCCAACTCTAAACTTTGGCAATGGGTTGTCTGCAAATTGGTGACCAAACAAAGTGGTCCACACTTCGCCTTCATTCGACTTATTGACATCCTTCGGTCTCGTCATAATGCTTCGATTCACATTGCCATTGTAATTGCTTACAAACTGGTCCAAAACGTCAATCCATTTGTACGTTCCACGAGTGTAAAAGTACTTCCACATAATGCTCTTGAGGCTTCTATTAAAACGCTCGACAACAGCGGCCTTTTTATCACTCTTTGTGCTGAAATATTCAACACCATGTTCTTTCAACAAACTTTTCACCCCAACATTGTAGAACTCAAGTCCGTCGTCAAATTGCGCTAACTTAGGCATGGTTCCAAACCGATCTTTAAAGTCATTCAACAACTTTCCAACAGCCTTAGTCATGTTCTTAGTGTCTTTTCTATAAACCGCAATGCCAAAAGCGTATCTACTCAATATTTCAATGCCTGTTAGTATCCAATAATAACCGCCATTCTGTTTCGAGTGCTTACTCATGTCCACTAAGTCCATTTGAAGCTCTTCACCAAGAAATCCAACAAAAGTCGCGCGGAACTTATGTCTCCTCACAATAGGTTTGTACCTAGTGTAAGTGTCCTGCGTGGTCAACCATTCTTTCACTGTTTTTCTAGTTACTTTCAATCCGTCTCCCAATGCACTTTGATACAATTTCTCTACACCACTGTACCCTGTCTTAGGATTGTAATAAATGTCTCTCAACCCTTGTTCTGTTTCCACACCGAGTTCCATATAATTCACACAATATACAGTTCCAATAGCACCGCGCCAATTTTGAGACCACTGTTATTTGGTTTGACGCGAAATGTCATACTTGAGTAAACACCTTTTTTAATACTCACCTTTGACTCAATGTCCACATGACGTTGCACTGACCCTTTCAAAGACTGTTCGGTGGGTATTGGCAATGTTGTGATCACATCACTACGCTTCCCGTCGACACCCACGTTGCTCTCGGTTTCAACAACATCACACGAAACTTCTATGTACTTCAGACCTCTGTACATGTCGACCTCGTTTGGGCTAGTGTGCCACTGTGAGTCATTCTGAATCACCTCACCCTTCGCGAAACCAAGTAGAGGCCCAATGGTGTCTAACACAGCTGAGCTACTAACCTTAACCCTACACTTGCCTGTGGGCACTAGTTTCTCTATCTCAAGACTCACCTTAAGCTCGCTAGACTCATGTTTTAAAACTTTGACCAGTGCGTCGAAGCTAAAGTACCCTTCACCCACTTTAATCTTTTTAAAAGAGCCGACCCTAGAGTCATCCAACGTGAAGACCTGAATGCTGTCGTCATTCGTCGTGTTATGATAGTCCCAAAACACAGTAGCTGTCTTAACCACAATGTATGGGTTATCGTGTATGACCATCATCGCGTTGTCAAAGGACACCACTTTTTCCACACCTTCAATGAATACCGTCAACTTTCGCGTCATGTATAACATACGGTATATTATATGCAGAAAGCCCTTCGTGATTACTATGGGAAGCATTACAAACGTGCGATGGCTAACACATCAAAGGCTGCACACGACGCGAAGGCAGACCTCATCAAAAAGTACCCCCACGCTACTTTAAGTAAATTTGAGTTCTATCCAAATATTTTGCAAGATGGTAAAATCATGAGTGTCGACGTGTATTTCAGAAACAATGACATCCTCAGCACAAACATAACCAGCGCAACCTTCAAAAATGATAAAAACATGCAGAAGTGGTTGCACAACAGCAAGTTCCCAATAATATGGCAAGGTGGTGGGACTATCCAACCACTGCCAAAAGGTCATAAAAACCATTGGGGGCTTTGGGATGGTTATCCAACAGAGAATGTGTTAGATTATCCAGTGAATAATTTCAAAGTCTTTGTTAACCAAAACAGTTACTTCATGTCAAAGCTACCAGTCTTGCGAGTCACCACGTCAAAGACAAAATCAGAGTGGGACGACAACGAATCTTACTACCGCGTTGTGTTCGCGACGTATTGTGCAAGTTTCTGTTGTGGAGTGTCGTTGCAACATTTATCAGTGTCACAAGAAGTTCACCCCGTGGTCACAAGTGTGATGAGATTTCATTTGTACTTCACCATTAGAAGACTTCTAAGAAGAATGGAGGGTGGTGAGACCATGAAATCAATAAGTAGAGAATTCAACGCTTTCGAATTGTATGGCAAGATTTCCAAGATCCCTAGAAAACATTACTACCAGAATAAAGTCCTGAGCGATGGCACTTTAGGCGAATCCAGAGTCTTCACACTCAACGACGTCCATAACGATTACAGACGATACGTCGCGCGACTCTCAGACGGCTTTACCAACATTGGACTACAATATCTAAACCAAAGCATAGAATCCTTTGTGTACTCCACGCTTGGCGCACAAGCGAGAACACGTGTGTCAGTCGTTGGTGGTTCTGCAGGAAGTTTAGAAACCCAACAAGAATTCCGCAAGTTGTTTTCTGACAGTGTTATCAACTACGACGTATCAACATGGATTCTCAACATGAATAAATCGATTAGAGACACCAACGTTGTTCAAAATCTCGCGTTGTCGCCAAGTACATGGTTGATGCCAAGTAACGTAGTGATACTCAAGAATAAAATCGCTGGGTACAACAACTTGTTAAAGATTGCCACAGAGTCCATGAAGTTTGGAGTGAACACTCGCTTGAACGCGACAACACCAACAACTGTGGATAAAAAAGTCCACCAAGAAGATGTGGTGACTCACTTAGTAACAACACCAACGAGTCCTGTGAAGAAAAAAGCTCACCAAGAAAATGTGACGGCGCCAACGAAGGTGGTTAAAAAAGTCTACCAAGAAAGTGCGGCACCACTTCCCACGAGAGAAGCACTTCCCACAAGTAAGTCAGACACGACAACGTTGGTGATAATCTTAGGGTTCTCAGCAGTCTCTGGCTATTTAGTAACCAAATACACCTTCAGGTAGTAATGAGTCTAAACTATGGGTACGAGTCTGACGACCCTCACGATAAAATACTAAAGAGAACGAAAAGACATCTGGACGAAGATCCTAAATTAAGCGCGACCGGTGGAAGGATGTCTGGAATAATAGACATGCAAGGCTCAGCAATAAAAAACATAGCAGACCCAGTCGATGACTCAGACGCTATCAACAAAAGAACTCTAAACCAATTGCTATCAGGTTTCCTCAAGAATCAGTCATATAACATTGTGCTCGACTTCAACGTTAGCACACACGCCTTGAAAAACGTGGAATTTCACACCAATGGTTCAAACAAAGTGAAAGCCATTGGTGAAACAAGTAAATTAGTGCAAAACAACCTAGCTTATGGCCCTATTGTTGGCATCAGCGGTGTAAGTCAAAGTTTTCTATCCCCCGTGTTAACACCAATCCCACTTGAGTCAGGTCTCCATTTTAATTGCCCCAGTATGCAATGGTGTGATCTCTCCATTTTTGTTGTGGTGAGGCTACCCATGAGAACCGCTGGGTCAAATTGGGAGACAATTATATCAAACGACGATGGTAGTTGGGACAAGTTCATAGGGTACAAGACTGGTATGACTAATGGACTCGCGTATGGTGGTAGCATCCCAGCGATGGAGAAAGTATGCACTATTCCGAGTAGCATTGACATAAGTAAAATGCATATGATATCAATACACTGGCAAATGTACAATTCACACGTCAGGGTCAATAACGTTAAGTCAACCGACTCAGACTTCGTAGCGAATATGGGAAAGATAGGCACACCCTATGGAACAATTTTTGGAATACATCGACCAAGAATACCACTCGCACCTTATGCATACCCATCGTTGATAGAATTCTACGGTGTGAAAATTGTGAGTGGTTACATGACGAACCGAGACATCATAATCATGGGTGGAGAAATGATGAAGGAATATGGTGTAAAGTAAATGGGAGCATGTTTTTCGAGACCTCATGAAATATATAAGATAAATAAGACGACTGATCACATGTTCAAAGCTGGTGGATCATTTGGTCGCGGTGACGTTACTCTCGAGCTTCACGCTGAGATTGGTATGAGGTCTAAAAAGACCTACGGCAAACCTATTATGTTACCAGAGTCAGACAAAGTAGGAGTGGTGGGAGACGTGACCTAAGTTATGTAATGGGTTGGCTTAGAAAACTGGCTCGTAGCATTAGAAACTTTTTCAGACGACGTAGAAAACTGAGGACTAATAAAACGTATTTGCTGCATTGGTACACAACAAACCAGATCTATAAAAAACCTGACACCTATGTCGAGTAGTTTTTTTGTGAGGCTATAATATAGTGATGACTTCCACGGTACCTCAATTATTCGATTTCGACGGTAACCAAATCACAACGGTTAATCACAACGGTGAAATATGGTTCAAAGCAAGAGAAGTCGCAAGTGCTCTAGGTTACGCTCGACCAAAAGATGCAGTTAACGACCATGTCGAACCTGATTGTAAAATGAAGATAGAGCAGGCCTCGTTTATCAACGAACTTGGTGTCTACTCATTGACGTTCTCGAGTAAAATGGAGCGTGCGAAACACTTTGGAAGGTGGGTGTACTCAGAAGTCTTACCAAGCGTTAGAAAAAGTTTAGCTGACGTTGGTCTCAAACACAATCAATTCGTAATGATCACTGAGTTCGACCTTCACACGAAAGTTGTTGGTTTTCTTAGGAAATATTATCCAGAAGCTATTTTGATAGCCGCTTGTGGTGAGAATCAAGACACTTCGAGTAAAAGAATAAATTCGTGGAAAAAAGGTTACCAACGTGGAACACCTGATTTGATTATTGCCAATGCAAACCGACAGCACAGCGGACTTGTGATTGAGTTCAAGAATCCAGGTGGCACAGGCAAGACATCCAAAGAGCAAGAGTCTCTGCTATTCAGATATAAATCCGCTGGTTATCTAACACTCTTGTGCGACTCATACGACGACGCTATTACCGCGGTGATAAAATATTTCCTCGACGTTGGGTTTCAGTGCTCCCAGTGTTTTCGTAAATTTAAAAATAAGTCAGCGTTGAGTAACCATGAGAGACATCACTGTGTGACGCGCGACTAATTTTACGTGTGTGAAAAATGTTTCTACTGTACATTGGACGCTTCATGTGACCAATGTATAAATTTAAAAAGTGGGGCGTATTGAGAACACCCTTAATTTTGTGTGGAAGGATGGTGACGTCTGCACACTGCGCGATATTGCTCAGCACCACCAACAAATGACGGTCCTGGGTTGTATCTCCAATTGAATGGCGCATCAACAGTTGTTCCGTAAGTGTCGCGACAAACAGCACAGTACGCTTTTAGAAATGTGATGTCGTCTGCTACTGAGAACAATGTGTCGAGCTCACCAAGTCTTTTTAAGTGCTCTGTTGTTATGAGACCACAAATAATGACGTGAACACCAGCTTTGATGTACTCGTGAATAATTGGGAGTAGATCAGAGTACCAATGGCCTTCATCAACGCCGATGACGTCGTAATCAGCTATCTCGGAAGAGCTCGGGAGGTTGGTGATTAACTTCGCAGGTAAACTGTCTGATCCGACAACAATGGTCTGACGATGTGTGGAGAACGTGTGGTCAGTTCGCCTAGTGTCACCTGTGTTGTTCATGTAAAGGACTTTGAGCCCTGATTTACTTAACGTGATTAACCTACGAAGAGTCTCTGTTGTTTTTCCTGCAAACATGGGACCAATCACGATCTCTAGTTTACCGACTTTCTTCATGATTACTATACCTCCAGAGAAATGTTCTCTCCTGTTGCGGCAACTGTTGTTCGTTGTTAAATATCCGCTGAAGCTCTAAGTTTTTAAGATGGGACCTCGAGCTCTCGTGTCTCAAGCGATGTAGTGGGTCGTTGGTGACCACACCGCATGGGTGACAGGTGTACACGTTTTCGTCTCTCGCAAAGTGTCTGTGGGCGGGCGAGAGTACGTGGTCCCTGATGTCATCCACACCCAGTATCTCATTACACCCAACCTTGCAAACGTGAACGTCGCGGTTTGTGGCGAGCTCTAGCCACGCTTTGGCTTTGGTTGGGCATGGTTTCCACATAAGGGTCGCTAAGAACACTTGGAGGAAGTTACCGAGTAACGTACCGTTGGACCCACTAGGGTTGTTCAAGTAGACATCACTCGCTAACATAAGGTACTTGAATGATGAGTAACACCACACAGGGATTATGCTAGCTAATCTATCAGCAGTCTCCTTGGCTCTGTCTTCTTGAAGATTGATCCAAGTGTCGTGAAGATGCCTCGCACAGTCGACCTGGGGGATAGGCTGTTTTATTAACACCTCTTCACGTCTGAGGTCAAGCAGATTGTATATTGAAAAGTACTCGTTTAAGACGTTGGGTCCATTGTCGACTCGTGGGGTAGACACACTGACAAAGGCCGTTCTCAGCAAGCGGTCAATAACTTCTTCGCTAATTTCTCGGGCTTGAGTCATTATGTTATACTCCCAGAAAAAATCCTAATTTTTAGCGCGTTTGGTCTGGAACTGTGAGATACCTGTGAGGTTATCTGTGAGACACCTGTGAGGTCATCTGTGAGTAAGATAACACGTGATAGTGTATTAGATGGTTGAAGACTCACAGACGGCTGTTGAAGCTAAGATCACAGCTGATGTGAAAAGTGTTAAGGTGAAGGACCCAAAGCGCGTCGCCGCTGGTAAAAAGTTGGCTGAGATATCGAAAGCTGCGAAAGAAAAGAAAATGCGCGAAATGATAGTCAACGAAGAACAGGGTAGTGAGTGGAGCTATGGCTATATTGTCGGAACACTTGGTGTTATCGTTGCTGCTGCTTCATTGTGGTACACAATTAGCAGTGAAAAAGAGACACAATTAGAGCCTGTGAGTACTACAGCGGCTAGTGTGTCAGAAAATCGTAGAACTTGTCGTCCAGCGTTAGACACATTTGACTCTTGAACAAAACACACGACAATGTATATATGGCTGCGATAGATCGAAAAGAACTTATGAACGAATTGTATGATGCGCTACTTGTCACGACTGGTGCTGTGGTGGTGAGTATGATTTCGAAAAAGGCTTTGGGAGAACCGTTGGGAACACCAGAGACAGTGAAAGGTACAGTGAAACTTGCTGCAGCTGTTGGTGCAGGAACGTTGTTAGTAAAATGGATGCAATCGAAAAAGTGGATACCGACAGACCCATTCAAATCAACGTAAGTTAATGGTGAGTGTTGTGGCTGGAGGGATATTTAATGCAGTGGCTTTCGCAGGCGCTGGCTTTATGTTTTCAAAGTTTAATCACACAGGTTATGAAGCTGAGATGAAAAGGCACAACCATGCGTTGGAACAGCTAGCCAGTGCGAAAGAAGTGTGGTATGAGAATGAGATTGCTAAAAAAGATAAGATTCAGCGTTTACGACAACGGCTCTCTGATGCTAATGCTGACATCAATGACACAAACCACGCGTTGGAAGAACTTAGAAGCGTAATGACCATACGGTACAGCGGACAAGTGTTCACTGACCTCCCGAAGATTGCGGATTACTACCAACCGAGTGCGGAAATGAAGGAATACGAATTGTTGTTTGTTGGCGCGCTAGGTTTGGGTAGTGGAATAGCGGCGTGGGTGCTAACTCGGTAAAAAAATGTTGGAGTAGTATAAGAGTGATGGACAAACTTATGAGGCAGATGAGTTATGGTTTGACAATCGATGAGATTGCGAATGAAACACAAATTGAGTGTGGAGACACCTTCAGGCTTTACTACTGCTTGGATTGTGACGTTGTGAAAAATGTGACTGACTGTGGTGGGTACACGTGTCCAAAGTGTGGTGACACCGAATGGGGTTACACTCAGAGTTACAGCGACATGAGACTCACACGACTAAAAAGCGTTCACAAACGGTCTTGGTGGATGGGGAGGAGACTACGGAACGTTGTGAAGCACGAGCACCTTGAGTTGATAAAAGAGGACTTCTTGAAAGTTGTCAATGCGTTGTACTCGTGCAACTTGGTAAAGGGTAGAAATGTCAGCAGATATGGGTACTACATTATTAGGTTATGTCACAGAAGACGAGTTGAGACACTCAAGAAGGTGTCAGACCTCAAAGACGGGAAGGTGAAAGACTTATTTGACTACAATCTGTTTGGGGTGGTGTATCCAAAGTTGGGATGGTGCGAAAGTGGTGATAATTATTACGACGAGTGGCTTAGGAAAAAAACAAGTGTAGTATATAGAAGCCATGGGTGACGTCACAGAGAACTCACTTGTTAGAAATGGTGCGGCCGTTGTAAATCCACTAACAGGTAGAGCAATCAACGTTCATGGGCGAGTCTACAATCAACTTGTTAGAGATGGTGTTTTTAGTGACACGACAAATGTCAATATTGTTAATCCGCTGACAAACAGACGAGTTAACGCTGGCAGTCGGACACACAACCGTCTTGTTAGAGATCAGGAAGCGCGACCCGCAGTTGAAGACCATAGCCCACGGCTGTTGAGTCAAGCGCTGAGAGGGTTCACCAGGTCCTATGGAGTTGAGGTGGTTAACGATAGAGACATCAATCAGGTAAACGGCAGTAGAAGCGCTGTCATTAATCTTTTGAGACGTGAACTAGGTGAGACCAACGGAATGAAAGTGGTAGAGACAGTTAAGGTCACTTTTGAGAAGGCTTTAGAACTCGATAAGACCACATACAAAACTGCCTACTTTAACAGCGAAACGTTTGTCGTCATTAATGAACACGACATTGAGGGTGTTGCCAATCGCGGGTCGGAGCAGATTTTGACGCGGATAGCTGGGTGGTTATCTGAGGGGTCTGGATGGACTATCGACAAAATAGATGCACACTACGTCAATATCGCTATTTATAGACCTTTGAATGGGAGTAGCTACATTGCGTTGCCA
This sequence comes from Chrysogorgia sp. JL179-B06, assembly GCA_035772405.1. NCBI lineage: Eukaryota > Metazoa > Cnidaria > Anthozoa > Scleralcyonacea > Chrysogorgiidae > Chrysogorgia > Chrysogorgia sp. JL179-B06. The sequence goes on from JAYKKM010000008.1 coordinate 488,958, forward strand.
AAGGAGTTGCGTAATAGTAAGAAGGGTTTGATAAACGTGAATAACGATGATGATAACGAGTGTTTTAGATGGTGCCACCTCGCACATAAGTTTCCTGTTGAAGAACACTCCGAAAGAACGTCAAAGTATGACAGACATGTCAGTGAGCTGAATTATGACGGAATTGACTTCCCAGTCACACTCAAAGACTACAACAAGATCGAAAAGGCGAACGATATTAGCGTAAACGTTTTTGGGTACGAAGATAAGCAGCCATTCCCTGTGTACGTTTCTAAGGAGGCGTGTCCTGACCATATGGACCTATTGTTGATAACTAATGACATAGGCAACAAGCACTATGTGTACATTCGCGATTTCAACAAGTTTATGTATCGCCAGACAAAGCACAAGGCTAGAAAACACTTTTGTAGATATTGCTTACAGTGTTTTAGTCGAGCGGGTGTGCTTAAAAGTCATGTTGAAGTATGTTTGGTCATCAATGGGAAGCAAGCTATTAAAATGCCGCAAAAAGGTGCGAAAGTGAAATACGAGAATTTTAGTAGACAGCTAAACGTACCATTTGTGGTGTACGCAGACTTCGAGGCTATCACGCAGAAGGTGCACACAACAAAGCTGTCAAGCGAGTGTAGCTACACAAACGCTTATCAGAGACACGTTGACTGCGGTTATGGGTATAAACTAGTTTGTTGCTACGACAACGAGTACAGTAAGCCAGTAAAAGTGTATCGCGGTGAAAACGCAGTTAATAAGTTCATTAGGGAGATGTTAGAAATTGTTAAATATTGTAAAGAGACGTCTGAGAGTCACTTTAACAAAGAAATGGTGCTGACTGATGACGATAAGAAGAACTTTGACGAGGCTGAGAGTTGTCATATTTGCAGTGTTGAGTACACTGATGATGACGTCAGAGTGAGAGACCACTGTCATGTGTCAGGTAAGTACAGAGGGTCTGCACATCGTGAGTGTAACGTGAACTTTAAGTTGACTGATAAAATTCCTGTGATCTTCCATAACTTACGCGGCTACGATAGTCATTTCATTATGCAGGAAATTGGCAAGTTTGGTCAAGACATAAATGTGATACCAAACAACATGGAGAAGTACATGGCGTTCATGCTTGGAAAAAACTTGGTATTCTTGGACAGCTTTCAGTTCATGGGTAGTGGTCTAGACAACTTGGTGAAGAACCTACCAAGGGACGCTTTCAAGTACACGTCAGAAGTGTTTCGCGACGAGGGGTTGGCACTTATGACAAGAAAGGGGGTCTATCCCTACGATTATATGGACTCCTTTGATAAATTCGACGAATGCGAGCTACCCCCCAAAAAGGACTTCTACAGCATTCTGAATGATGAGCACATTACGGAAGAAATGCATGAGCGCGCCATCGATGTGTGGGACTACTTCGACATTGAGAGTATGGGTGGGTACCACGACCTGTACTTGAAAAGTGATGTGCTCTTGCTTGCCGACGTTTTTGAGAACTTTAGAAAGACATGCCATCGTGAGTACAAATTAGACCCGTGTCATTATTTCACATCGCCTGGATTGGCTTGGGACGCTATGTTAAAGATGACTGGAGTAGAACTTGAACTATTGTCTGACATTGACATGTTCCAGTTTGTAGAATTAGGTATGCGTGGTGGTGTGAGCTACATATGCAACAGACATGGCGTGGCGAATAATAAATACATGGAAGGGTACGACAAAGAGCAAGAGTCGAAGTATTTGATGTACCTTGATGCCAACAATTTGTATGGATGGGCAATGAGCCGAAGTCTACCCACGGGTGGCTTCAAGTGGTTGACTGAGAAAGAAATAAAAAAAGTTAATCTACGCGACTATCACAACGATAGTAAAAAGGGCTTACTTCTTGAAGTCGACTTGGAGTATCCAGCTCATTTACATGACCTACACAACGATTACCCGGTGGCTCCTGAGAAGATGGAAATAACTGTCGACATGTTGTCAGAGTACTGCACGAAAATTAAAAATAAGTTTAATGTGAGTGTTGGCGGTGTGAAGAAGCTGGTGACTAATTTGATGAACAAAAAAAAGTATGTGTGTCACTATAGAAATCTGCAGTTGTATGTAGATCTTGGATTGAAAATCAAAAAGGTGTATAGGGTCCTACAGTTTGACCAGTCCAAGTGGTTGGGCAAGTACATTGACTTTAACACAGTCAAAAGAACTGCGGCTAAGAACGCTTTTGAGAAGGACTTTTTCAAGTTGATGAACAATAGTGTGTTCGGAAAAACGATGGAAAACTTGAGGAAGCGTGTGGACGTAAGATTAGTGACCACTGGGAGGGAATTTAAAAAGCTTGTCTCAAAGCCAACGTTTGTGTCTTGCAAGATATTTAGCGAGAACTTAGTCGCTGTCCACAAAGCTAAAGAAACGCTGACATTGAATAGGCCTGCATATGTGGGTATGTGCATACTAGACTTGAGTAAAACGCTGATGTATGATTTTCACTATAATTACATTATGAAAAAGTACTCTAGCGACACCTGTAGATTACACTTCACCGACACTGACAGTCTGCTGTACACAATAAAAACTGGTGACGTCTACTCTGACTTCATGGAGGAGCGTGAAAAGTTTGATAATAGCGACTATCCTACAGACAGCCCATTCTTTTTTAGAGAGAATAAGAAAGTTATTGGGAAGATGAAAGACGAGTGCGCTGGAACGCCAATTGTCGAGTTCGTCGGGTTGCGCAGTAAAATGTACAGCTATTTGAAAGAGGGTGGAGGTGGCGGGAAAACCGCTAAAGGTATTAGAAAAAATATAATTAAAAAGGTAATCAGACACGAAGATTACAAAAGCGTGTTACTCGAGCAGAAACAGTTGCGACACACAATGAAGACCATTAGAAGTGTCAAACATCAGCTCGGTAGCTACGAAATTAATAAAGTATCGCTGTCCTGCTTTGACGACAAACGATACCTTTTAGAGAATGGTATTGACTCCTACGCGTATGGCCACAAAAACATTGTAGTGAACAAACGGACTAATTCGTAGAGTAGTTGGCTATTTGTTAGTCAATGTTGTCAATCAAAAGAGCACCATTTTGCTATCCATTTGGATAAACATCACCACTAGACTTGAAAATCTAGTGGTTTTTTTTCGCGCGTGAGTTGAGACAGTAGTAGTTTGTTGAAAAAAAATGTGAAAACGTTGAAATGTGAAAATGTTGAAACGACACTTTTTTTTAAATATGCGAAAAATGTGAAACGACACATTCTATTTTTTAAAAAAACATGCAAAAATATTGAAATGTCACATTATTAGCATATAAATCGAGTTTGTGGTCTTATTTGATGTACATTGCAAATTTAGAATTACCGAAATGACATCGAACTTTTGGGGGTTTGGGATTTGGTGTAAATTTGGCGATGTTTTGGTGATTATATTCGCGTTCAACATTGAATGTGTAAAAATTGGCTTCGTAGCCCCACTCTCTATACTACTTTCTTTCTCTTCTGTAGACAATTTCCTTCCTTTTCCCCGCCGAATCTGGTGAACGAGTTTCTCTAGCCATATCTGTCTTGCTTGGTCTCTTTGTCTTCATGCTGATCGTTAACGATACGACGCCAATTACGTCCGATACGATACCCATACTTGCAATGTACTTCACCTCCATCAGCCTGATGATATTTCTGACATTATTCGCAACGGCTTTCATACTCTGGATGCGACAGGCACCTTCAGGGCAAAGATTACCGTATTACTTATACAAGATTTCTCGCTTTTTCTCAATTGTGCTCTGTGCATGTGAGCGGATCACCTCGGAGAATGTCCGAGAGAATTGATTTAGGAGAACTTGTGCTGACAGATGTACGAAACCTCACGCCTAATTACCTAAATCCACGTGAATTATTAAGTCGTGGGCGACATACAAACAACGTGCTGCACAAGATACTCAATGAGATTCAACGATACTCCCATAGTCTAGAGGATCAAGATTGGCAAGATGAAGTTAAAAAAGAATGGAAACTTGCAGCAAAAGTCTTTGACAGAATTTTCTTTTGTATTTCTTTAATGTCTTGTTTCATACTCAATGTTTATATTCTTTTCTTCTGATCATAATCCTTCCATAAAACGACATCTTTTCATCACTTTAGTCTAGCTCAAGCATCAATCAATCAATCAATCAAAGACTTTATTTACAGAGGGTGACACTTGACAGTGACCAAAGGTACTGATGACCCCGTGGCCCTCATGCCTCTATCGCTTCACACTCTTTAAAATGTTTTAAACGTAACTTCAAAATCGTAATACAAAGGAACATAATATTTTATAAACACAGCACGTGCTGTTTATCAATACCCATGACGAGTATACAATGATTTTATGGGATAAAGTGCTAATTTCATGACTCCTATTTCATTAAATTTCTTCCTTCTAATTTCTTCCTTATAACTTATAACATATTTCAATCATTTTCACCTTGTTTTAGTGAATTTTTCTAACATCAATAATTATTGGAGGGTTGCAGCCCCAGCCGCTCACCCGGTTTTTACGTGTTTCATTTCATGTACTGTAACTCAGACAATGTTGATTTAACGATTAAGCGCGGTTGAATAAAAATTTGTCAGTCACATAGATTCGCTATCCGCATTACATACACAGCTTCCTAAGCACTAATCAATCGCATTATTATCATATGGTACTTAAAAAGTTATACGTTCAAAAATTTTAAGCCATAGTTGATTATGCTTTATATATAGAGTGGGAACGATTTATAGATTCAACTATATTAATTAAGTTGACATGTAATATTGTAAATAGTATTTGTTGCAATATAGTATTTGTTGTTATTACAAATTGGGAATCATATAAGGTACATACCCTGTAGCTGGTAATTGTCATCACAAAGGAAATAATATAAGTGTAAAAAATTGTAAATATCTTCAAACTTATATCCAAGGCTCCTCCATAACGGAGTATCTATCCAGTTGCTAATTATTTTGGCATATGCAATATTTAATCTTTGCACTATATCTGGAAATTTCTTGCGTATTTTTAAGCACATAAAGGTTACTAATTATTAAACACATGACCTGTATAAAGCCAAACAATTTTCCAGAATTTTATTTTGTCCTTGTATAGTAGCATAAATTTCAATTGATTTGTGCGAATATATTCAACGATTTAAGCCTTGAAACCTGTCTAAATCTACGTCCACGTTAATTCTAACCATCTTTAACCTTGGGACTGCTTAAGTATTCAGGATATGCAAACGCGATAAAAACTGTTTATTTAAGAAATAGAAAACAGTTTTAGTGTTTCCATACAGTTATAGAAACACGAGTGGAAGTACAAGATCGAAGGGTGAGTATTTCGAGTAAACTTTCGCCAGTGTTTTCTATTTCTAAATGTTTTCTATTTCTTTTATAATATCACATTTTGAAAATAGGAAAGGAATAAAAGTGCAGGAGCTAATAATAAATTTCCTCGCAAACTAAAATAAAAAAAACAACTTGTATAAATTATATAAAAGATAAACGTTCGTTAAGGCCATGGGGATATGTGGTATTTGTCAACAAATTTGCAGATTTCGCAACATGATTTTCCCCAGCCCTTATCGATGTTATTTGCCTTTTAACTTTCGACTTGATAACATTATCTCTCAAATTACGTGGTCTTTCTATAAAAACTTGCTTCATGTCACCATAGGCATGTAAAATTGGCCAAAGCGATTCAATAATGTTACCTAATCCTGAAAAGTCGGATGAAGTTAACAACCAAAGTCGTTATTTTTAAACCGTGTTCTCTTTATCTCTATTTTCCTCACAAAGAAGACTTTATCTACTCTTCGCCTTTAAAAGTGGGTGTCCATCAACTTACGATTACCCCATTTAATAAAATTTACCGATAGTTCCTTCATAAAAACCAGAGAAGAACACGAGTGCCTCCAGTCGGACAACGTCCACCCTACATACCACAGTTCGAGGTCAATGGCCAAGATTCTTGATCGACACAGGAGCAGGGAGTTCCCACATATGTTCAGACTTGGTAACAAAGTTACAATGGATACATGGACGATCGTCAAGCTCGTATCCTCAGAAAAATGATTCTGAGTCCCGGACAGGAATCGAACCTGTAACCTTCTGATTGCCGGTGAGACGCTCTATACCATTGAGCCAGGTTGCAAGGATGTACTGGTCGATTGATATATGCATGTACTGCCTATGAGGATACGAGCTTGACGATCATCCATGTATCGTCCGTCTACTCCAAGTTCTCCCTCATTTACTACAGCAGTGTATGTACTGCCTATGAGGACTATGAGACTGCCTATGAGTGATATATATGTACTGCCTATGAGGATACGAGCTTGATGATCGTCCATGTATCGTCTGTCTACTCCAAGTTCTCCCTCATTCACTACAGCATTTTATATATTAACACAAAGTCATCGAACAGATGTACGGAACGGTGACTAAGAGAGTTGAGCTACACTCAGTAAATATCCAATCTACAGCATAATTATATAATATTAATAAAAGCAGCAGAAGTCTTCTAACAGATCAAATATATGTAAATGAAAATTTGAGTGCCCCAACCGGGAATCGCACCCGAAAGAAAATTCCTCTAACAGAATAAAAGGTTTATCAAGCTTATCAATAGTCAGACAAACTCTTGGTCTTGCATAACATTTGGCATTGAATCTTTTGGTATCTGCATCTTATACTGACAATTAGACAATAAGGAACATGCAGATTACAGTACACATTACTGTAGGGTACATGTATATCTCAAATTAATTAATAACTCATTTTGAAAACACAAAGGTAAATCATAATCGAGACGTTTGGATATGTGATCTAATTAGCATAACATTTAGACAACTTTCTCCTCGATTTCTCTTAAAATACTGATTTGTTTGAGATGCTATATCATACACTCGAAAGCCGTTTATTATCTGATTTCCAAACACCTCGAAGTGTAAAAAACTCAGCCTGCATCCTCGTTTTTCAACACACGTCTCGGTGTTTGGAAATCAGATAATAAACGGCTTCTCGTTTATGATATATTATTGCGTACATAATGTGCAATGCACATATAGTGCAACATATATGTATAGTGCAACATATATGTATAGTGCAACATATATGTATATAGTGCAACATATATGTATAATGCAACATATATGTGCAATGCCAGTATTGTAAATCATTCATATAGGTTACGCAGTCTCATGAATACAATTGTACTTTGAGTAAAATTATGAGTATGCCACTGTTAAACATACATGTTGAATATTTATTATGAAAACCATAACTGACATAATTAACTTTAATGAAATTAATATTATAATTAATAAAATTAATTATTGACTTTCCCACTCGTGTTCTGTTCAGTGCACTACCCACAAATTGCACCCAAAAAATAAGCAGTTTGAAATCTGTCCAGATTGGCAAATAAATTATTTACTTATGTTTAAGTAATAACTGAGCACTATACTATTAAAGCCTGAAACAGTAAGCGGGAGAGGGGTCGTTGCGCAACGTATTTCTACTATGCTGCTCATGCGCGTCAACTGTAAACATGGCTTGTTTTGCCCAGATGTCTTGCCGAGATGTCGGAAAACGACTTGACGTGTTTACTAGAACAAAAAATGCCGAAAACTCGAAAAAGGCAACTAAAATGACCGCGTCAACGAACTTCGCCAATACATAAATGAAAGACTGGAATTGATTGGAAGAAAATGAGCTAGTGTTATCGAAAGTCAAGCAGCTTGCAGCTGTTTTAAGAAATTTCTATGAACGTATACTTCTCGATTTCGAAGAATTGGAACTGGTCAATTTTCAAAAAAAAACCGCTTGATAAATAAAACTATTTAAATAAAACAATTATTGAACTCGGTTATCGCAAAATATCGCGATTTGTCGGTGTCTTGCAGATCAATTATTTGCCTCTGCCTTCGACATCATTGATCTGCTTGCCCCTGACAAATCACGATATTTTGCTGTTAATTACTTTACGTTATTTTGGTGCAGACTGAATTTTCTTTTCAGCTCTTACTGAGACTCTTTAAATTTGACGGAAAATGTCGTCCTTTCAGGTGCCGCACATTTACCGCTTCACAGAGAAAAGCGCAAAACTAATATTTGTTTTGCTGCACCTGTTCTATTGCAACATGTTGATTTTAGAATCAAGTGCATCTGTTTTGATTGCATCTGTTTGGATTGTATTTTGTACTTTTACACTGTTACAACAAAGAGGATGGCTATAGCTAGTCATAATACTTTTTTAAAAATCGCTTTATCCTGTTTCTCTAAATTTTTATAGGTAAAATATGATAGCGAGTATAATCAAGGATTTACACTACGAGTGATATATATATATATATATATATATATTATATATATATATATATATATATATATATATATATATATATATATATATATATATATATATATATATATATATATATATATATATATAATAATATATATATATATATATATATATATATATATATAATCACAGTCAAAGGACTTGATGTGGGATATACCACACTGCATAAACCATAAACCATCAAGAATGTAAAAGTCTATAACAACTCAGTGTGCATTGCGCACTTTTCCTGGCTGAAATGACAAAACATAATTGCAGTGTCTGGCTATCATCAGCAACTGTGGACAGCTGTTTCGCTCTCTTGGAGCTCGTCAGCACAGTGTAACTGATGATAAGCCAGCACATCAAAAAGGTATATACATAATCACAGTCAAAGGACTTGATGTGGGATATACCACACTGCATAAATTATAAAGAATGTAAAAGTCTCTATATATATATATATATATATATATATATATATATATATATATATATATATATATATATATATATATATATATATATATATATATATATATATATATATATATATACATATATATATATAGAGAGAGAGAGAGCCATAAGGCGAGTGCAATTTGGCACAATTTTCAAATATCACGAGTAGTTTAAATTCTTAATAGCGCTCCGTCGAGATGACGTCAGCATCGATGTTTGTCCGCTTTTACCCATAATTCTTGCGGCCATAACAAAAGAAAATAGCTCATTTGCAATTATTTGTGAGTCAAATTTGGTTTGTTTGTCCGCTTTTTGAGCTACTAATAGCAGCCAGACTCTACGCTATTCTACGAGCAATATCATATGATTACTTGTAATTTATTATATCCATAACAAAATTTGATCCGCCACTTTATTTGTATTGTGAAAATCATTAAAAATACTGCAGTATACAATTAATAAAATAATTGTACTCCTCTCAACTAATCAGAATGCAGTAATCTTGTCATTCATATAATAATTATGAATATAAACATTTTACATGTATATTTACGTTTGAAGAAATATTTCACCACAGAAAATTCTGATTTAATTCTGAAAGTCATTATTATTTAGTAATTCATGAAGAAAAGATAAAGGAAATCAGTAGCATGACGGTGATACAACATTTTGCTGATTTTTCTGATACAACATTCTGCTGATTTACAGAAACTTTTCCTTCGATTTCCTCGGCTAAAATGGCTTGAATCTTCAATATTGTTGATAAACATAAAATTGAATTGAAATTGAAAAAACTTTATTTAGGCAGGATAACCATTTAGCGGGGCTTGGATGTACAACATTCGCGTCCGTGTTATAACTGGATGTACAATCTATCGCCTTCGACTCGAGTTTGTATACTGATCTGATACAACACAGCCGCTTATGTTGTAAATAGTACGTAAAATTCGGTAAGATGAGACTGCGGAACAGGTGATACTATGAAGCTTTAGATTTGACTTGAGTACGACTAAAAGTACACTGATTCGTCATTTTGGTTGCCAATTCATGTTTGCGTTATGTTGTGCTGACGTGATCAAGTGGTAGTCATTGGTCATTTCACTACAATATATTTTCCTCAAAACTCAAATGGACGATCACTATATTATGACTTTATCACGACAAGATGTCGCAAGAGATTGCTTAAAACGCTTTATGGATACATTAAATCTTCTCTCTGTTGAATATTGATTTCAACGCGTCTGTATAGAAGAGTCGGCATGTCATCACTCCGCGAAACTGGTATAGAAGTCGTTTGAAGTGAGAGGCCGATAGCTGTACGAAGATGTGATGTTTCTCGGCAGTGATTAGAGAAAAGAACGGCGTCAGAAAACTGACTCATTTGGCTGACTGTACGTTGTCTCAATAGCTCAATGCCAGGGCAGTGGGAAGAGCGCTGGTACGTTAAGTTTAGAGATCTTAGATTTAATTCCCGGTTGGGGAAGTCAGATAAATTTTCAAAAACTCTTTATGAATATTTTAAATCCCTTCTCTGTTAAATATTTAAATGCTTCTGTATACAAGAGTTGTACAGATATAAAAGTCGTTCGATGTGAGAGGCTCACCTCTACGTGAAGTGAACATGCGATGTTTCACGCGGTGTAGTGATTGGGGAAAAGAACAGTGTCCAAACATTATCTGACTGCCCTTACCGTATCTCAATCATGGATGAGTGGGAATAGCGATGGTACGTCAAGCCCTGAGCCAGATTAAGGCGGGGACCGGATGGGACGGCAGCTCCATAGGCCCTGGAGAAAAATGGGCCCTTTTGTCACCAGACTTAAAAAATATGGTTTTAGCGAGTAAGCGTATACTTTCATAAACATCTTGTATCGATTGCAATTGTCGACAGAGATTTACAACATTGATCTGTGAAACATAAAAACAGATTTTTATATAACAATCAAAAACGATCTATATAGACTCTAATGTCTCCACCAGTTCCAGGCCCAATACACCCTTAATCCAGCTCTGGTTAAGCCTTGGTCCGAATCCCTGTAGGGACAGCCAGATAAATTTTCAAAAATGAATACAGAATGATTACACCAGAATTATGATATTAGGAAACAACTTGTCAAGAAAGATTTACATATGTCTAAAATCCAGATATACATCAGCTGGCCACATCAATTATAGTGACACCGACTAATGGCGATATGGATGTTTCTTCAAGGCATGAATGTTTCTTATTATTAATTGTCTCTGTCACATCCTGCATCACTTATGGCTAATCAAAATATAAAAATGATATTAAAGCAATTCCAACTATAGGAGCGGTCAGGCATACAGTACATAAGCGACGAAAACAAACTACAGTTTCACTTGAAATCAGCTGAAAAGATGCTCATGTTGTTTGAAGGAGGACAGGTCAAGTGCGATCATCTATTGTTATTGCTTCTTTTCTTGAATATTATAACTGATGTTCTTCCAGATAGTATGGTGAGTACAAATATTACTTCTTTTTGCGACTTGGAATATTTGTATAGAAAAATACTTGAATTAATTTAGAAATGTTTCAATGCTTGCGGTGAGACGGTTATCATTCATGATTAGAAAATGGAAAGTTGGCCCCATCTGTACACATGCACGTTTAATCTCTACTTCGATCCCTGTCTGGGACGCAAAAACATTTTCTGAGAGTGAGGATTTACACTTGATAATGTATCGTTTGTCTACTCCAAACTTCCATTTTCAGCAGTGTATATATTAACACACGCAAGCATGCCATCCGAACACAAAGAAATTAGCCGTGCTATACTGATGTATAGTGAATGCCGTATATTATAGTGTGTGTGACTGTATAATACTAGTTAGAAACCCACAGGAGGGCTCTATAAAACACGAGATGATAGCCGAGTGTTGTAAAGCCGCTAAACTGCCCGTACTGCAAGGTTTTTAAATGTCTTCTAAACAAAATAATTTCATACGTTCATTCAGTCGTAGTAATTCTACAAATTAACGTTAAAAACCAAGGGTAAATTTAGAGCGAGTTTATATCACATATTATAACGCAGAATGGCGCCGGCGATATGGAACCATATAAGTGTTTACGCCTTAAAAATGAACTTCCACCCGCTCAATTTTGCCTGGTCTGAAATTTTTGAGCATTTACATGGGACATTTCAGCCCCGAACTGGAATTTTCAGCCTGGGCAGCAGCTAAAATTTTAGCCATATAATCGTAACGTCAATTTTTAAGGGTTTTGTTTATATTTGGCGTTTCCCTCAAAATTGATATTGAACCTTTAAGGTCGGGTGAAACGTGCGATTTTTTTCTCGCGTCGGCAACGCAACGGGTCAAATTTCATTGCGTTTACACGAGCAATGATAGCTTAGTGGCGTTGAATTATTAACATGAAAAAACAGGGAACTAGTGTTTTGCCAACATCACACCAACATGGCGTCGAAGAAAGAACTCGTGGTCATAGCAATGCTTTTGTTGGAAGAGGATGACGAAGAGGATATAAAAGAAGAAAAACGTATTTGGAGCCGACCCTGGCTTCTAGAGAGAAACAACAAAGGTTATAGTTAGCTTTGGCTTCCTGATTTAGCTGCCCACGACACACCAGGATTTGAGAAATTTATGCGAATGGATTTTGAACATTTCAAAAAGATAGTTGATAACCTATCTGAAACGCTTTATAAGAAAGACACAGTAATGCGTGAATCAATCAACCAAGCAGAAATACTCGTCCATGTTAGAAACAGAAAGAAACGAGCCTGCGCTACAGCACACTGGCCATACAAAAAACGAATTTCATTGGCTGGCTTAAAATAATCATTGCGTTTCCTGCTGAAACAATGCCTGGGTAATTTGATATTTTCGGCAATCGTTAATTGCCAAAAGTTCAAACATTTCAACTTTCCGCAAGATTGCCGAACGCATCGGGTTACAATTGCGTTACCGCGCCAGATATGCGACACGTGCAATTTCATCACTCGCGCCGGCAACGCAATGAAATTTGACCCGTTGCGTTGCCGGCGCGAGAAAAAAATCGCACGTGTCACCCCAACCTCGTACCCAGGGTCTTATCTCCGCTCGCCGCCCGCCCGGTGTCACCCGACCTTTAGCAAGTAAGTAGGTAAGCTACTAAGCTACCTGAAAAGAGTGTTATAAGAAGCTGTTATGTTCCTAAATGTGGATAATATATCAAACTACCACTCGCTCCTTCGCCACCTTTGACGCGGAATACTCGCTTTCGAACTGTCGCAAATCTATTCCGTTAACGTTTGTTGACATATGGAGTCCCCCACGTTTGAAATATCACACATGCGCAGAACGGACTTTACGGCACCTTTAAGTAAGAGTACTTACGTATATTTTAAATAGACGACGTTTCGGTCGATGTATCCTTCTTCGAGTCCTTAGTCTGTAGCTAATTAATAATAAATATGAAGCTTAGTAAAGCCTGGTTTCCATATGGTCGCTGCGCTGTCTTTACGGTCGCAGAAGTGAAGCAGTGAAGCGTGTTTCTTTTGTTATGACAAAAGAAACACGCTTCACTGCTTCACTTCCGCGACCGTAAAGACAGCGTAGCGACCATATGGAAACCAGGCTTAAGCAAGCTCCAAAATTGCGATGTTCCAAATCATGAAATAAGAAAACTTATATTTATTTCATTTTTAGTTACAGTGTGTTTTAATATTTTTTTATGATTCTATATTGATCAGTTCCAGTTGTAAAGTGCTTAAAGTAATAATTTAAACACGAGTAAGTGTTCTTCCTTTGATTTCTTTGATCTACGTGTAATATAGTCAATATTGTGATATATATGTTAATTAGTTAATCTGTTATCCTTATTTGGCATTGAATATATTCGTAACAACTTGTATAAATAGCATACGCATGCCAAGATAGTCAGTTAATAAATCACTCGAGACTGAGTATATTATATTGGCGACGAGGATAAAAATTTTAAGGCGTATCATGGCTACGTATGGTCGAATAGATGAATACGACGAGATCGAAGAATGGACACAATATGTGGAGCGAATGGATCATTATTTCGAAGCGAATGATATCGAAGACAAAGATAAGAAACGCTCGATTTTCCTTAGTGTTATAGGTGCGAAAACCTATAAATTATTGCGAGGTTTAATACGGCCAGAGACTCCGAACAAATTGTCGTATGAAGAACTATTTGAAGCTATAAAAAACCACTATGTCCCGAAGCCATCCGTGATTGTACAACGTTATAAATTTAATACACGTGTCAGAGGGAACGACGAATCAATCTCGACTTTTATGGCTGAACTTCGTGCATTGTCTGAACATTGTGAGTTTGGTAGTTCGCTAGATGAAATGTTAAGAGATCGATTAGTCTGTGGCGTCAACGAAGACGGAATACAGAGACGTTTACTTGCTGAACCGATATTGGATTTAAGACGTGCATTGGAAATCGCACACGGGATGGAAACAGCCGCCAAAGATGTCCGTGACCTGAAGGGAGAAATGCTAAACAAAAAAGACCACTCGATGAATAAATTACACGGCGGTAGACACAGAGACGAATGCAAAGAATGTTATCGTTGTGGTGGTAAACACGACTATACAAAGAGCCGTTTTAAAACAGAAACGTGCCATAAATGCGCTAAAATTGGACACTTAGCGAAAGTGTGCCGAAGTTCTAAGACGATTTCAAGCGAGAAGGGACGACTAAAGCAAGGGAAAAACTTTTGGAAAAAACAAGGACGGGATTCGGAAATAAATAAAGTGGAACAGAATCAAAGCGACGAAGAGCTAGCGTATAATTTATTCAACTTTAAAGACGAAAACAAAAAATTGCCGTATCGTGAAAATTTGACCGTGAATGGTATTGATATCAACATGGAGATTGATACTGGAGCATCGTTCTCGGCGATTAATGAGAAAACATTTCAAGAAATTAATCAGGGTAAAGAAAATCTCGACTTGAAGCAAACGGAAATTTATTTACGTACCTACACTGGAAATGGTCCTAATTTGATGGGTCGAAATTGGCTTGAAAAAATTTGCTTAAATTGGAAAAGCATTAAACGATTAGCCAAGCCTAATTTGGAGGAGGTTTTAAACAAGTACGACGACTTGTTTACAGACGAGTTGGGCAAATTGACTGGCGTGACTGCTCGCATTTACGTCGACCCGTCAACGAAACCGATTTTTTGTAAAGCCCGGTCGGTACCATATGCGATGAAACCTAAGATTGAAAAGGAACTTGAAAGGCTCGAAAGACAAGGAACAATTAAAAGCGTACAGTATTCAGCAACGCCAGTGGTTTGAAACCTGACGGAAGTGTTCGATTGTGTGGGGTTTACAAAGTGACTGTGAACAAAGTTTCCCGTCTTGATGCCTACCCCTTACCCAAGATCGAAGAAGTTCACAATAAACTGGCAGGAGGGAAAACATTCACTGAGCTCGATTTAAGTCACGCTTACGAACAGATGGTACTGGACGACGCCTCGAAAGAATTGGTAACGATAAACACGCATCGTGGTTTGTACCGTTACAACCGTCTGCCATATGGAGTATCATCTGCGCCTGGAATTTTCCAAAGAACGATGGAAAGTTTACTCAACGGAATTCCATATACTGGCATCCTCCTTGATAACATTTTGATTTCTGGATTGACGGATGAAGAACACCTTCAGAATCTGGAAGAAGTGATGAAGCGTCTCTCTGAAGCTGGTTTACGTCTAAAGAAGTCGAAGTGTCATTTTATGCAACCTACTCTGGAGTGTTTGGGTTATCGTATCAACGAAACTGGTATTTATCCAGTCGAAGCCAAGGTGAAAGCAGTTAAAGAAGCACCTGCACCTACCAATGTTACCGAGTTAAAGCATACTTGGGATTGCTCAATTTCTATGGTAAATTCCTACCAAATCTGTCAACTGAGTTAGAGCCACTGTACCAGTTACTTCGTAAGAATCCGAGATGGAAATGGAACACAGAACAGATCCGTGCATTTGAACGATCTAAGACTTTGTTACAGTCTGCAACAGTGTTGGTCCATTATGATCAAAACAAGAAATTAATCGTATCCTGTGATGCTTCACCCTACGGTGTTGGAGCGGTTTTATCTCATGAAATGCCAGATGGGAGTGAACGACCGATTGCTTTTGTATCGCGTACATTGTCATCTGCAGAAAAGAAGTATTCTCAATTGGATAAAGAAGGATTGGCTATGGTATTTGCGGTCAAGAAATTCCATCAATTTCTATATGGCCGACATTATACTATTTACACTGATCACAAGCCACTACTTGGAATTTTCAAATGTGAGAAACCCGTACCAGTAATGGTATCAGGCCGAATTCAACGATGGGCATTGACTTTAGCAGCGTACGAGTATGATCTGATATATCGTCCTGGTAAAGAAAACGGAAATGCAGATGCTCTGAGCAGACTATACCTTTGAAAATTGAGCCAAGTTCTACACCAATACCACAAGAAGTAGTAAATTTGATGGACCACCTCAACCAAAGTCCAGTAGATGCTTTGAAGATCAAACAGTGGACTTTGCGAGACCCCGTACTATCACAAGTACTTAAGTTTACACTGAAGGATGGCCGTCGCAAGTGAATGATGAGAACATTAAGCCTTATCTCGCACGAAGAGAAGAGATTAGTGTTCAGGATGGATGTCTGTTGTGGGGATCGCGGGTAGTAGTTCCTCTCAAATTAAGAACTGACGTTCTGAATCTTCTACACGAAACCCACCCTGGAATGTCACGAATGAAAAGTTTAGCTCGTGGACATGTTTGGTGGCCCGGACTCGATAAAGAAATAGAAGAAAAGGCAAAGAAATGTTTAACATGTCAAGTACACCAGAGGACACCACCAAGAGTACCTCTACATCCCTGGGAATGGCCACACCGACCATGGTGCCGTCACATCGATTATGCAGGCCCGTTCATGGGTAAGATGTTTCTATTGATAATCGATGCCCACTCGAAATGGTTGGATGTTCACATGAACAACTCGTGTAATACTCAGTCAACGGTCGAGAAACTCCGTATGACATTTGCAAATCATGGATTACCGGAGATGGTAGTTTCTGATAATGGTCCAGCTTTTGTTAGCAAAGAATTCGAGGAATTCCTAAAAAAAAATGGAATTCGACATGTGAAATCTGCACCTTATCATCCTTCAACGAATGGCTTAGTCGAGAGAGCTGTGTAAACGTTCAAGAAAGCGATGAAGAAGCAGAGTGGAACTTTGCAAACTCGTCTATCTCGATTTCTATTTAAGTATATAGAACTACACCACATACCACTACATTTATATCGCCCGCTGAACTAAGATGGGGAACCAAGTTACGATCACACGTACTTGACACTGTTACAACCAGATGTTGGAAAAACTGTACGTTATGCTCAACATAAGCAGAAGAAACATTGTGATAAACACGCAAGACAGCGTTCAGTCTGCATTGGTGACGATGTTTTCGTGAGAGATTATACAAACTCGATATTGCCATGGACTGCTGGAAAAGTCGTTGAGTCTACAGGCCCAATTTCTGCGAAAGTTGCATTAGATGATGGAAAAATTGTACGACGTCATCGGGACCAAATAAGTTCCTCAAGCACTAAAGATTCTAGCATTATTGCTCCAGAAGAAATTCAAGAAAATAACACTTCTCCAGAAGAAATTCAAGAAAATAACACTTCTCCAGAAGAAATTCAAGAAAATAACACTTCTCCAGAAGAAACTCAAGAAAATAACACTTCTCCAGAAGAAACTCAAACTCGACGTTATTCGACGAGAGAAAGAAGAAGACCCAAGAAACTAGACGATTATGAACTTTGATATTCTAAGTGTATTAATATTATTCATTGACAGATTTTTAAGAAAACTTTAAAAAATATTGAGAGTATATTATATTCAGTTTAAAAAAAAAAAGAATAAATAAACTTAGGGGGAAGATACATGTATGTAATATAGTCAATATTGTGATATATATGTTAATTAGTTAATCTGTTGTCCTTATTTGGCATTGTAATATATTCGTAACAGCTTGTATAAATAGCATACGCATGCCAAGATAGTCAGTTAATAAATCACTCGAGACTGAGTATATTATACTACGGGAGTTTGAACTTGCTTCTCAAAGGCACCTGTATTTTCAGAAAAATATCGTTATGAAAGTTGGCCAAATGTAAAATTTCCTCCTATTTTAATAAGTTTTTGAACTCTGATGGGAAAGAAGCGATTAGGAAACGTCACATGACCAACGAATGTTGATATTAAATAAAAGTTAGAATTTGAAGGTTGTCTACTTTTTATTATTGGGATTTTAGCGTGGAAATAGTATACAGTATATTCTTCATATTCTACATAAATAAGATTTTAAAAAGTTCTTGCTGTGCTTACCTACAGTGACTCAATAGCAAGGAACAACGATAAAATCGTTCAGGTATTATCATATAAACCTTGGTCAAAAATGGCCGCCGAATTATTATTCTTTATACAGTATATGCATATAAATTAGCCCTTATGAACTAGTATGTCGAAATTGAAAAGGAGGTCATAAGGACCAATTTATATATGCATATAAAATAATTTTAAATTGTCGGCCATTTATCAATAAAATCTATATATGGATGCCGTATTATTTCAATATAATAATCTATATATGGATGCCGTATTATTTCAATATAATAATCTATATATGGATGCCGTATTATTTCAATATAATAATCTATATATATGGATGCCGTATTATTTCAATATAATAATCTATATATGGATGACGTATTATTTCAATATAATAATCTATATATGGATGACGTATTATTTCAATATAATAATCTATATATATGGATGCCGTATTATTTCAATATAATAATCTATATATATGGATGCCGTATTATTTCAATATAATAATCTATATATGGATGCCGTATTATTTCAATATAATAATCTATATATATGGATGCCGTATTATTTCAATATAATAATCTATATATGGATGACGTATTATTTCAATATAATAATCTATATATGGATGACGTATTATTTCAATATAATAATCTATATATGGATGCCGTATTATTTCAATATAATAATCTATATATGGATGACGTATTATTTCAATATAATAATCTATATATGGATGCCGTATTATTTCAATATAATAATCTATATATGGATGCCGTATTATTTCAATATAATAATCTATATATGGATGCCGTATTATTTCAATATAATAATCTATATATGGATGCCGTATTATTTCAATATAATAATCTATATATGGATGCCGTATTATTTCAATATAATAATCTATATATATGGATGCCGTATTATTTCAATATAATAATCTATATATGGATGACGTATTATTTCAATATAATAATCTATATATGGATGACGTATTATTTCAATATAATAATCTATATATATGGATGCCGTATTATTTCAATATAATAATCTATATATATGGATGCCGTATTATTTCAATATAATAATCTATATATGGATGCCGTATTATTTCAATATAATAATCTATATATGGATGCCGTATTATTTCAATATAATAATCTATATATGGATGACGTATTATTTCAATATAATAATCTATATATGGATGCCGTATTATTTCAATATAATAATCTATATATGGATGCCGTATTATTTCAATATAATAATCTATATATGGATGCCGTATTATTTCAATATAATAATCTATATATGGATGCCGTATTATTTCAATATAATAATCTATATATGGATGCCGTATTATTTCAATATAATAATCTATATATGGATGCCGTATTATTTCAATATAATAATCTATATATGGATGCCGTATTATTTCAATATAATAATCTATATATATGGATGCCGTATTATTTCAATATAATAATCTATATATGGATGCCGTATTATTTCAATATAATAATCTATATATGGATGCCGTATTATTTCAATATAATAATCTATATATGGATGCCGTATTATTTCAATATAATAATCTATATATGGATGACGTATTATTTCAATATAATAATCTATATATGGATGCCGTATTATTTCAATATAATAATCTATATATGGATGACGTATTATTTCAATATAATAATCTATATATGGATGCCGTATTATTTCAATATAATAATCTATATATGGATGCCGTATTATTTCAATATAATAATCTATATATGGATGCCGTATTATTTCAATATAATAATCTATATATGGATGCCGTATTATTTCAATATAATAATCTATATATGGATGCCGTATTATTTCAATATAATAATCTATATATATGGATGCCGTATTATTTCAATATAATAATCTATATATGGATGCCGTATTATTTCAATATAATAATCTATATATGGATGACGTATTATTTCAATATAATAATCTATATATGGATGCCGTATTATTTCAATATAATAATCTATATATGGATGACGTATTATTTCAATATAATAATCTATATATGGATGCCGTATTATTTCAATATAATAATCTATATATGGATGCCGTATTATTTCAATATAATAATCTATATATGGATGCCGTATTATTTCAATATAATAATCTATATATGGATGCCGTATTATTTCAATATAATAATCTATATATGGATGCCGTATTATTTCAATATAATAATCTATATATATGGATGCCGTATTATTTCAATATAATAATCTATATATGGATGCCGTATTATTTCAATATAATAATCTATATATGGATGCCGTATTATTTCAATATAATAATCTATATATGGATGCCGTATTATTTCAATATAATAATCTATATATGGATGCCGTATTATTTCAATATAATAATCTATATATGGATGCCGTATTATTTCAATATAATAATCTATATATGGATGCCGTATTATTTCAATATAATAATCTATATATGGATGCCGTATTATTTCAATATAATAATCTATATATGGATGCCGTATTATTTCAATATAATAATCTATATATGGATGCCGTATTATTTCAATATAATAATCTATATATGGATGCCGTATTATTTCAATATAATAATCTATATATGGATGCCGTATTATTTCAATATAATAATCTATATATATGGATGCCGTATTATTTCAATATAATAATCTATATATGGATGCCGTATTATTTCAATATAATAATCTATATATATGGATGCCGTATTATTTCAATATAATAATCTATATATGGATGCCGTATTATTTCAATATAATAATCTATATATGGATGCCGTATTATTTCAATATAATAATCTATATATGGATGCCGTATTATTTCAATATAATAATCTATATATATGGATGACGTATTATTTCAATATAATAATCTATATATGGATGCCGTATTATTTCAATATAATAATCTATATATGGATGCCGTATTATTTCAATATAATAATCTATATATATGGATGCCGTATTATTTCAATATAATAATCTATATATGGATGCCGTATTATTTCAATATAATAATCTATATATGGATGACGTATTATTTCAATATAATAATCTATATATGGATGACGTATTATTTCAATATAATAATCTATATATACTGTATGGATGCCGTATTATTTCAATATAATAATCTATATATGGATGCCGTATTATTTCAATATAATAATCTATATATGGATGACGTATTATTTCAATATAATAATCTATATACGGATGACGTATTATTTCAATATAATAATCTATATATATGGATGACGTATTATTTCAATATAATAATCTATATATATGGATGCCGTATTATTTCAATATAATAATCTATTTTTGGACGACGTATTATTTCAATATAATAATCTATATATATGGATTACGTATTATTTCAATATAATAATCTATATATATGGATGACGTATTATTTCAATATAATAATCTATGTATGGATGACGTATTATTTCAATATAATAATCTATATATATGGATGACGTATTATTTCAATATAATAATCTATATATATGGATGCCGTATTATTTCAATATAATAATCTATATATATGGATGCCGTATTATTTCAATATAATAATCTATATATGGATGCTGTATTATTTCAATATAATAATCTATATATGGATGACGTATTATTTCAATATAATAATCTATATATGGATTGCCGTATTATTTCAATATAATAATCTATATACGGATGACGTATTATTTCAATATAATAATCTATATATATGGATGACGTATTATTTCAATATAATAATCTACATATGGATGCCGTATTATTTCAATATAATAATCTATATATGGATGCCGTATTATTTCAATATAATAATCTATATATGGATGACGTATTATTTAAATATAATAATCTATATATATGGATGCCGTATTATTTCAATATAATAATCTATATATGGATGACGTATTATTTCAATGTAATAATCTATATATGGATGCCGTATTATTTCAATATAATAATCTATATATGGATGCCGTATTATTTCAATATAATAATCTATATATGGATGCCGTATTATTTCAATATAATAATCTATATATATGGATGCCGTATTATTTCAATATAATAATCTATATATGGATGCCGTATTATTTCAATATAATAATCTATATATGGATGCCGTATTATTTCAATATAATAATCTATATATGGATGCCGTATTATTTCAATATAATAATCTATATATGGATGACGTATTATTTCAATATAATAATCTATATATGGATGCCGTATTATTTCAATATAATAATCTATATACGGATGACGTATTATTTCAATATAATAATCTATATATATGGATGACGTATTATTTCAATATAATAATCTACATATGGATGCCGTATTATTTCAATATAATAATCTATATATGGATGCCGTATTATTTCAATATAATAATCTATATATGGATGACGTATTATTTCAATATAATAATCTATATATGGATGCCGTTTTTATTTCAATATAATAATCTATATATGGATGCCGTATTATTTCAATAAAATAATCTATATATGGATGACGTATTATTTCAATATAATAATCTATATATGGATGACGTATTATTTCAATATAATAATCTATATATGGATACCGTATTATTTCAATATAATAATCTATATATGGATGACGTATTATTTCAATATAATAATCTATATATATGGATGACGTATTATTTCAATATAATAATCTATATATGGATGCCGTATTATTTCAATATAATAATCTATATATATGGATGACGTATTATTTCAATATAATAATCTATATATATATGGATGACGTATTATTTCAATATAATAATCTATATATATGGATGACGTATTATTTCAATATAATAATCTATATATATGGATGACGTATTATTTCAATATAATTGTTTGATGCAAAACAAGAAAATTAATAATTATTTTATTTAATTAATAATTATTTTAATTATATGCATGGGTACGAGGTTGCGTCAACATCAGTAAGGACAGTTGGAAAAGTTAAATGTTGACTCACCGATTAGATGGATTAGAAACTTTGAGCTTGTATAAACTAGGATGAAAAAAGTACTGATGCTTCATTTCTACATTCAACGGTTTGTGGTTTGATTCAGCAAAAAAATTCAAACTTATTATCTAACACCGTGACTACTTAGGCCCCGTTTACACTATACCGGATGAATTTGGATCCGGATAACATTTCGTCCTGTTAGGCCTTTACCGGACGAATTTTGTACCTAAAAAAGAAGGTACAGTTTCTGTACCTGTACGGTTCGGTGGCGTACTGCGATTGTATAAACACTGTAACCGGTACGATTTTCGTACCTTTTGCGAAATTTTACGGATTAGAAGGATTGGGAACTAGTTTTCAACATGTAAAATAGCGACCAAAATGGTAAAATAGTAAAAATACAGTAGTGAACTTTTTGTTTAGTGTATTTTTATGTAAAGAAAGCAATTATGAGGTTGACACAAGCTGTTGCCTTGCTTTCCATGTTTCTGGGCATAACCGGCTTACTTTACGGGAAATTTAAAGTGCCTCTAACCTCAAAATGTTTTATTGTCTTATTTGGAAGAACTTTTAAAACGAGAAAGTAACTTCTTTTGAAGATTTTCGTTTCTTCGCTTTCTTTTTGAGATATAACAGTTTGTTTGATATGCAAATGTCCGGAATTTACGTCACACATGCATAACGACTTATTGGAGAAATGTGTATATCTCTTTCATTCTCGAACGAAATATTTTTAAATCGAGAAGTTTGTCGGAGAAGCACGTACACGTGTTATTCACACTTTAGTGTTTTTATTTGATGAACGCAAAGATATATAACATTCTCTGATAACTCATTATGCATGTGTGACGTAAATTCCGTACATTTACATATCAAACAAACCTATATATATCTCAAAAAGAAAGCGAAGAAACGAAAATCTTCAAAACAGCCGATTTATTGGGTTTTCAGAAATGTATAGCTTTCGCAACAGTTATGGTTATTTCTAAAGATATCAATAGAACAAAGAGGTGGTTAAATTTTGGATGTATTTCCGCCTGTCAGGAATTAGAGTTAAGCCCCGAGTATGAGGCACAAAAAAATCAACCTCTATTAATCGCCCTCCGCAAAGGGCGTATTTTCTTCATTCAATATAGAAATATGCGGCAACTTTTTATTAAGAATCACATTCATTTAACTTACTTTACCACGGCCATAAAATGTTAGGTTTGCATACTTATATATACATTAGTCACTAAACATTACATGTATTTGAAATTGCTGAATTCTGGGATATATCTCTTTCTCTTGACAGGCAGTTTTAGAAACGAGAAACTTTTAGGTGGAAAAAATTTAAACTTCTAAGGCTCTGAAACACTATTTCCTGCATTTTGAGGGAGTAAGATCACATTTTGGTGATTTCGATAGTATATTCAATGTAGAAGGTATCTACATCGTTTGCAGCTCCAGTGATATTTATGAATGAAAAGTTCTAAAACAACATATTTCTGCAATTGCGAAATTTACTCCTAACTTTCAAACGTAAGAAAACAGGAAATGTTCCAAGGGGCAGATTTACGGTGACTGGGGGGGGGGGGGGGGGGCATTTGCCTTGTGACGACGACATAGAGCTTAAACGAATACAGTCCAGTCTGAAGTCTTATGTAAACAAGAGCTGAAATATACAAATACAGTCCAGTCGGAAGTTAGGCAAGTCTTATGTAAACAAGAGCTGAAATAAACAAATATAGGCCAGGTCTGAAGTTAGCCCAACCTCGTGTAAACAAGAGTTGAAATAAACAAATACAGTCCAGTCTGAAGTTAGGTCAGCCTTATGTAAACAAGAGCTGAAATAAACAAATACCTGTACAGTGCAGTCTGAATAATAGGATCCTTGTAACGATAGTTTAAAAACAGTATTAATTGCTATATAACTGTATGTATTATTTCTACTAAAATAGTGTGTAGGAGGTCTTATAATCGGTTAGAGCATTAATTGTGAAATTTAAATTTGACTAGCTCTGACGAAGGAACTCACTAGATCACCTACACATGACTAGTAAGGAAGTAACAGCTTTGTTTCAACAGGATAACGCAGTTCAGTTACATTAGCTGTTCTACCAGAGCCACTGAATATATTTCTTTTTCACACTAACTTTTAGAGATTTCGATTTGTAATTCTTCCTTAGTGAGACACAATTTGATTGGTTGATACATGGTCACATGACGTACAACGATTATATTTGCTTACTTCGTTGAATCGTGTTATTCTGCGTTTTTCTGAAAAATTGACAAATACCCGACTTTATTCCCCGAACTATAAAACATTTATTATTTTATGTATTTTTATAAACTTTGCGGCCTCATCTAGACTAGAGAACAAATAAATTCCTTATTTAAACTTTTGTACTTTTAGTGAAACATAGGTTTATAATAAAGCACTTCTTGTTATGTAATTCCACAAATACCAGTATTAAAGAAGGCGAAAGATAGCATGATTGTGGTCTATACATAAATAGAGGGTGAAGAAAGTGGCAGATGAATATAATTAATAAGAATAGACGAGTTAGAAGGTAGAGTAAGTATCTTAGAACGTTTACTAATTTCTTAGATAAATCCTAAACAACAACATTAATAAAATATTTTCCTTTATCTTTGCTTAGATACTTTTAGTAAACATTTAGATATACATTTACTCCGGATTTCATATCCATTACTATTTTATGACTCTTTTAGACAACAGCAGCACCACAGTTCCTTAATAATACGACAGCCTTGCCAACAGAAAGTGGTTTCCCTGCTGGATACTTCGTCAATATTTACATTATTGTCATTATGAGTTCCTTTGCATTAGTTCTAAACGCTATCCTATTGGTCGTCTTCATAGTTGACCCCCTGCGGTGCTTACGTAACGTCTCTTCTAGTCTGATTATCAACCTCGCTTTGGCTGATTTAGTAACGGCGACCACGATCCTTATTTGGGCAACGGGAATATGGCATTGGCAACCACCACTTCTGTTTAATGTAGTATTTTCACTTATATGGTTTGGTTACACAGCTTCTTTTCTGACCATTACCTTGCTGTCTTGCGAAAGATTCATTGCTATCAAGTACATATGGTCAGCGGAAAGAATTGTGACGAAGCAAAGAACGATTTATGCCATCATCACAATATGGCTATTATCGTCTTTGGCTTTTATCAACATGTCCCCAAATTACAGAAGCTTTTATATCATGTCATTATCGACTGTTTTTGAACTTTGTGTTCTGGTAGTCATCGTCTTTTATTATAAGTTGTGGAAGATCCGACGTAAACACAGCCTACGAGAGAATCCAATCGCTGCGAAAGAAGGAATGAAACTAACCAAAGTTGTATTTCTCCTCTCCGTAATCCTCGTCATCACAACCCTTCCACTCATGACCATCTATCAGATTATATTTTTGGCAGAACGAATATGTGAGAAAACGTTTTGCCTCGGGAAAACCTTCTATGCACTTCCTCTTCAATTTTTTCCCGTTTTTACCCTCAACTTTGGTTTGAATCCTGTGATCTACGCATGGAGGTTGCCAAAGTACAGACGGTCCTTTTACCAGCTCTGCTCAATATTATTTAAGAATATTACTGGGCAACGTAGTAAAAGCTCCGAGAATAGAGAATTGGGTCATTGCTCGATGATAGCCCTCCCGGAGTTTACCAGTCCTTCCTGTGTAGCCATTAAATCGATCAGGAACAATAATATATATTCACTTACTAAATGAAGTAATACTAAATGAAGTAATTTTTCCTTTAAAGTGCCACTAAGACGAAAAAAATCGTCTATCCAATTTTGATCTTAGTAAATTATAATAACAAAATGAAGAAGAAAGGCGTTATCGGTTCCTCAATATCTTATCCCGTTCTCGAGATATTTAGGTTTTGACATATGCAAATTAGATAGTGTATGACGTCATTTTCTCACATAGACTAAAATAAAATTCACAAAATGAGGAATATCTCTGCAAATAATAGGTAGAAAGTTTTCAAACTTTACACATATGTGGTAAGGTGAAATGTGCACCGTACTGCACAAATTATATTGTTGCCACGAAGATCGTTTGGAAATAGGCACCTGTCGTTTATAAAACAAAAAGTGTTTATTTCTTCTTTATCAAACAACATTTATTGTAATGCATATACACGAATATTTGTAGACACGTAAATATTGTACTTCGGAGGTTTAAATCACCTTATTCTTTTTAAAAAGTGACAAAAATTACGATTTAATTTAATTATGCGAAAGACGCTTATTTTCAAACGATCTCCATGGCAACTATATAATATGTACGGTAGAGTGTACATTCCACCTTACCATAAATGTCCAAAGTTTGAAAACTTTCTACCTATTATTTGCAGAGATAATCCTCATTTTGTGTATTTTATTTACGTCTATGTGAGAAAATGACGTCATACACTGTCTAATTTGCATATGTCAAAAACCTAAATATCTCGAGAACGGGATAAGATATTGAGAAACCGAGAACGCCTTTCTTCCTCATTTCGTAATTATGATAAACTAAGATCAAAATTGGTAGACGATTTTTTCGTCTTAGTGACACTTTAAACTGCCACTGTCACCAAATTTTTGATTTCCATTTTATTTCCCAAAATGAAAATGTGCACGCTCCGATTTTAAATCTGCTATCAGAACCAAATGTGGTTGAAAAAAATGATTTTATCAACGGTTGAAATAGAGAAATATGGCACTTCGGATGAGAAAGTTTGCTGTCGCTTTATTGGGCGATGTGACGTCATACGTATGACATACATGACAAAGAGACAAAATGGCTACATCTTCAACTGGTTCGTCTCGTCGTCACGGAGGAAAATATTGTGTTGCTGGCCGTTCTAAGCAAACTAGTCGTACTAACAGCCAATTTACAGAATTTTCTGTGTCAACTGTGCCATGTGTCATACTTACGACATAACAAACGAAAACAACTGGTGGCGTTGAATTTCGTATATCAGAAAAATATTCAACCAATCGGACGAAGCCCATCGATAAATCGCAAAAGTTTGAATATTTTAACAAAAAATTGGTGTCAGTGGCACTTTAAGAGTTTAAAATAACTTACTATAAGTTTGAGCCCGTTATCAGGTCTGTTGATGTAAAATTACGCACGTTGACAGTTGCAGTTGTCCGAGATGTGGCCTTCCAAGCCTATACGTTGCTGGAGTTGCTCTAAGACAAGGCTTACATATGCGTAAAGCAGTGTTTTAACTGATGTTTTCAAATAAAGTCTATTTAAGATATAGTATATTAAGTCTATTTACTATCGCTCTTAAAGTCAGTATATGATCTCTATCATATGAACTCCACTTGTATTTTGACTGCAGTACCCCTAAAGACGCTGCGAGGGCCGCTTTTTTGGGATCGAAGTACAGAGCGAAATATTTGTTTCTGCCTCATCAACAATAACTTAAGCTCTCGTCGCCATGTTGTATTTGATACCACAGGGATACCATGCCACGTCTTTAGATATTTTTGTTTTTTATTAGGCAATTTTATATAAAGGGGATCGTTCAAAACAATCATAGGAGAGCAATTATAGGAAAAGAAAGAGAAAAGAAAACAATTATAGGCTAAAAACAATCTCTCCCAGCTGTGGAATGCAACCCAATGTGGTGGCGAAAGTCAAAGTTATATTTTATAAGGCGTGAACAACTGGTGTTTTATTTGTAAAATAAATTTGAGAAGTGTTGTTTTGAAAATTTGTGGTTTGCACATAGTTAATTGTATTATGCAGGATGTCCCGATCGGGCGGACAATTCAAAAGCAGGCGCCAGCTTTTGAAAATGCTCTTTTGTTCTTGGAAGGTTTTTTCGTTAGATAAAACCCTTCGAAGAACAAAGAAAACCAACTTCATTGTGTTTAAAGAAACATATACAATAAGGATATGTTGTGAACTATGGCATTGGGATTAGGGAACTATTGCATGGGGCGTAGGGAAACAAATATTGAGGACTGTAGCACTGGATCTACGCGAGAGCGGCATTCGGTTGCAGACGAGCAGACGTCAATGAAATGGCTACCAAATAAGCAATCTTGTACGGCAGTGCTCGAGAACAGACCAAGGAGACGATGCCATGAGATTGCCAACGCCGTCGACGGAGCCACCTGAGCTGAGGTCGGCGGCAAATACAACGTTTCAGAAGTCGTAGATGTTGTGACAATCGTAGATACCGAAGAATGGTTAGCGTGTTTAAATAAAGTTTCTATCTATCTATCTCTATTATTAATAGGAACCGGTTAAAGTGAGGACTGCTACTAGCCATCGCGTGAATTTCGTCCACAGACAACGGGGACGCATTCACGAAGAGGAGTATAGAAGTAACGTGTCCTGAGAGCATCAAGCATGTGAGCACTGAGTATCATGATAGTTGATCTACATCTATACTAGAAATATATACGTCACCCCCAACCATTGTCCCCAGGGCCCAGACCGCGCGCGCCGCTGTAACTATATGACCGGCACCCGTTCATCTAGTTTTGAAAACTATATGACCGGCACTCAGTAATCGTAACAATACTAACAATAATTCTAAAATAAACCCTAATCATAACCCAAATCCTAACCGTTAAAAACGAAGACCAAAAATTATATTTAATTAAAAGAACTCACAAAAAGGATTCCATTGTGGGAATTGAACTCGCCATATTCGGCATCGCAACCCTGGAAACTAACCACTACACTCGACAGAAAACAATAAAAAATTATTTAAAGTCGTTCGCTGATTAAATAACCGGCAGCCAGTCATGATATACAGTAGTCACTTCGTTTATATAACGCCGGTCATATAACAAATCGCACGTGGATTTTGAACGTTATATTTACTCGATTTCAAATCTGAAAACAGATTTGGAATTACCGAGTCTAAATACATAACATACATACCTATTATATTACGTAAACGTGTATACCCTTCGTAAAAACCTCTTTATGTAGTTCGTCAGATCACAAATCGTCATTGGTCGCTCGCGTTCTCTGCCCAAAATATTGTCCGATTCAAACGGATCACCCAAAACGATTTTTTACTTCCTTATAAGAGTTGGTGATGCAGAGCAAAATATATATATATATATATATATATATATATATACAGAATAAAAAGGATAAAATGTTAAAACTGTAACTCAAGTTTCACGCTCATAGGCGATCTTCAGACTAATTACATAAGAGAATCGTAGCGCTTGTATATATATCTATATATATATCACCCTTATCACCTCGCTTGCGAGGGAAATATATCGTTTGACGTCACACCCAGCGCCCTGAGTGAAGGATAAGCTGGTCAGCGGCCAGCAGCCCCCACCTTGCGGTCCCTCCTATAGTGGACACAAAGAGACCACACCTAAAATGCATGTTGCCAATTATTTTTATTTCATAAATGCATTTATAATATTTTTTAAGTCATTGGAATGTTTAGTGGAATTACTTGCGTAATTCGTGCTGGACGTCTTACCTGAAAATGAAATAATTTATACAATTTTAATTCAACCAAGATTTCATGGAATTGTAGAATATTTAATGCTGGAATATATGGTACAAGTACAACACTGCACGCAAGATACTAGATTACAACGAGCTTTTGTAAACAGATATCCTTTTCAATTTATTAAGTAGCATGGTATTCATAGCACATTACTTAATCATGATTAGACACTTTGATTCTACAAATATATAAATGAAGAGAAATTCTTTAATCAACATTTATTATAATACGTTTCGGGACACAGAAGTAACGAAACGTATTATAATAATATAATAATTTTTGTTTATAGAAGTTCCTTTTGTGATTTGTATATATATATATATATATTGTAAGGATTTATGGTGAGGATTTATATTGTAAGGATTGAAGAGAAATTTCGAGTGTTGGAATAGATACATTTTAAGACCAAACCGGGACCAGTTGCGAAAAATGAAACTTTAAGGCCTTCCGGTAGGAATTGAACCCGCGACCCTGCGATTGCTAGTGCAGTGCTCTGACCACTGAGCTACGGAAGCCGTTGCCGAGAGCCTAGTCACGAGTTCCTTCACCATAAATCCTTAGAACATGTAGCTTGATCGAGTGAAATGCCAAATATTACCTGTTATATATATATATATATATATATATATATATATATATATATATATATATATATATATATATATATTTATATATAGCAAAGTGAAAAGGTGGTAAACTGCCGAGAATTTAGTGACGAGATACTGACGTTTCGAGCGGAGCCCTTCATCAGAGTAAGACGAGATGAAATAAAATAAATAGGGCTTATATAATGCCAAAAGGGTGTCACAGGTAGAAAGTAGCCAATCAAATACACGGGAAATAAACTAACTAATAATTAATGAGATGGGAAAAGTTAAATCATTTGCTATTTTTAAAGTCGATCAATACGCAGACTGAGGGGGTGGGAAAAATGACAGGTCCAATATTCAAGGGGATTAGGCGATAATAATAGAAACAAAGACTTGAAAAGAAATGAAAGTGCATAAGCTAATGATAAAAAGTTCCAAGCAACTAAAATAATAAAAAAATAAAAAACTTTTAGGAAATTAAATAAAAGAAAAACGTTCGTTAAGACCAAGAGGATGTGTGGTGCCAAGTTTAAAAATGAGACGCTTCTCTTGCCGCTTGCGGTTATCGTTGCCACCGGAAATGGGAAGGATGGCACAGACTGTCATGTCTGAAACCAAATGGTTGGAGCTGTTGAAATGGCGGGCTACAGGTTTGTCACCATCATTGATCCTCACGGAACGAAGATGTTCAGCAAACCTGTCTGAAAGACGTCGCCCAGTTTCACCGATGTAGATTTTAGGGCATTTATCGCATGAAATGCAATAAATTATGTTGGTGGACGTGCATGAAAAAGCATGACGGATTGTGTGGTCGAATTTGGGGGCAGTAATAACTGTAGTGGGATTGAGAAAAGCGCATGTGTTACAGCGGGAACGGCCGCAAGAAAATGTTCCCGCTGGTGCCGAGGTATTTTGTTTAAGGGCACTATGTACTAAGGAGTCACGAATGTTTTTATTACGGCGAAAAGATACCAAAGGGTTATCGGTGAAAATGGCTGACGTCTCAGGATCATTTTGTAAAATGTGAAAATTCCGATTAATAATATTTTTAACTTTAAAATTGAAAGGATGAAATGTTAGAACTAAAGGAATTTTATTGTTTGAAACTCGTTCCAAAGATGGTTCAAGGGCGTCTAAACGGGGGACGAGAAAAGCTTTCTGAACGGCGAGGTCTAAAAGGTTGGTAGGGTAACCTGATTCGCTGAAAACGTCGGTCTCGTACAAGCCTACTGACTCCCATAGTTATCTTCTATTTTCATCCTCTCATCCCAACCACACTAAGCAATCCATCCCTTACTCTCAATTCTTGCGTCTTCGCCGCTTATGTAGCGACGACCAAGATTTTCAGGCCAAATCAATGGAAATGAGATCTTTTTTTGTCCAACGACCATTAATCGAAATTAAAATATCAAGGAACGACACAGAGGTCTCGCTGATTTCCCACGTGAACTTCAGAGCAGGATGAAAATCATCAACAAAGTTGATGAACTGCTCTAAAAGGACACGTGAACACGACGCTGTTCCTAAACAGTCATCGATAAATCTTCCGAAAAAATCAGGCAAGGGACCCGTGTATTGTTCAAAGATCTGTTTTTCAACATAACCAACAAATAAGTTAGCATAACTTGGACCCATTTTGGTGCCCATCGCAACACCACTTATTTTTAATTACATTGAACAGCGTCGTGTTCACGTGTCCTTTTAGAGCAGTTCATCAACTTTGTTGATGATTTTCATCCTGCTCTGAAGTTCACGTGGGAAATCAGCGAGACCTCTGTGTCGTTCCTTGATATTTTAATTTCGATTAATGGTGATTCGCTGAAAACGTCGGTCTCGTACAAGCCTACTGACTCCCATAGTTATCTTCTATTTTCATCCTCTCATCCCAACCACACTAAGCAATCCATCCCTTACTCTCAATTCTTGCGTCTTCGCCGCTTATGTAGCGACGACCAAGATTTTCAGGCCAAATCAATGGAAATGAGATCTTTTTTTGTCCAACGTGGTTACCCTACCAACCTTTTAGACCTCGCCGTTCAGAAAGCTTTTCTCGTCCCCCGTTTAGACGCCCTTGAACCATCTTTGGAACGAGTTTCAAACAATAAAATTCCTTTAGTTCTAACATTTCATCCTTTAAATTTTAAAGTTAAAAATATTATTAATCGGAATTTTCACATTTTACAAAATGATCCTGAGACGTCAGCCATTTTCACCGATAACCCTTTGGTATCTAAAATACGAAGGAAATATAAGCTATACTAAGTCTTAGATGTTATCGAAAGCTTTTCATTAGAAGGGACTCTATACTTACGAGTATTCCAAAAATAACTATCCCCACGAACAAAACAACACCTAACACTGATAAAGAAATCTTCCACCATTCCAGTTTATATGTATCGTGTTTTTCTGCAACGATAATTTTAATAAATTGTGATCTTTATTTTCTGAAACATACAACTGCGTCCACGTTGTCATGGGGGTGCCCAAATTAAAAATACCTCGACCATTTTATTTCAAAGTTTGATGGAAATGAAGAAAATTCCCAACGCCATTCGAGATTCAACAAATAAGGACGTCTTTGATGCACTACTCACAGAGAATTTTGTTTTTAACATAACTAATTGGTAAACATGAGACATTTTTAGGAAAATACAAACACTCAGATAGCTAAACCTATCCCGATGCAGTTTGCTAACTTATCTTTACAATAACTTGTCTATAACTATCTCCTAATACTGTAGCTACTATAGGTATCCGGTAAAGGATTGACCTAGAGCCTTGATTAAAAAAACTACATTCATAATTTCCACAGTTTTAATACGTTAATTTTCCAGTTATGTAAAAGAAAAGGAATTTATAGACAAGCTTAGGATAAAGATGGTAAAAGTCTCTTTCTTCATTGCGTAAACGAATATATTTATATATAATAATAATAATAATATTTGCTGTATTTACCTACTGTACATGCATTGTTGAATATTTATACTACTTTTTCAGTTCAACAGTAACAACTGGAAGGCACAATATTGCGAACCCCCGAATAGAATCATTTCTATCCATCTTTATGTGGAAGATACTTCACCCCCAAAGTTGGGATGGGAGCTGTTACAGGCAGTACAGCTTGACTACCTAAAAATTAAAGTTACTAAACTACATATAATACATAATTTCGTGTTCCATGATTATCAAATATACAGTGTACATATATGTCGATTAGTTTATTAGTTGATTGAGTAGATTAGTAGTATTGAGTTTTTTCCAAAAATCCTAAGCAAATTAAAGATCAATTGAAATAGATGGAGTAATTAAACATTTTTGAAATAAAGAATAAAAGCATGAGTTATACTGGAGTTCATTTTATCATAATGTGGAAAAAATCATCATCAACATTAACAAACAGTCGTTGGCGCCTAAGCGTGCGTCACATGTGACCACCAAAGTTTTAACTTTGACATGCTTTTTGACGTCGCTCTGAAATTCGATTGTAAACATGACACAGGAACAGAGAAAGCCTATCGAAGTATTTCTGAACGAAATCGATGACGATATCGTACAATATGCACCAGAATTTAGAAGGAAAGGTTTCTCGTCGAACAGAAGCATGCAATATTGGAGGGAGTCTGACTTTGATATTATTGATGTTTCTATTTCGGAAGGTCACAATGAACTTACTACAAAAGTCGAAATATCTTTTGTCTCCGGCTGAACGTTATATAAAAGCCAAAGAAGCTGAAATAGAAAGAAAACTCAAGAAATTGCATCGACTAAAGAAGTGCTGCGAAATCTGATGGACCGAGTTGATCAAGCTTCTCTCGTGGTTGGTAAAACTGGTCAAAGATATTCAAATTGTCATCAGAGAAATCATACGGTGAGATCTTGCAAGGGAGATAAATGCGAGTCTCCCATTTTATGCGGTGCTCTGTCAAAACATCCCACTGAAAAGATGGTTTTTGATGGAAAGAAACACACCATCGGTGTCCTGGAAGCAACATGAGTCAAAAGACTTCAACAAGATCTGACTTCGCGGCAAACGGCATTCTATAGCGTAAACAATTTCGTCAACAAGACCGTGGAAGATATTCTTCTCCAAGAGTATCCTCAAGAATATGTCATCGATGGAACTATACAATAACAAGTCAACACCTGAGTTATAAGTGGCAGTTTGTTTCCCACGACACCAAAAACTCCAATGCAAGCGAAGTTAGAATCATATGGGCGTCAATTTTCCGAGAAGGAAAACGTCCGCATTAACCAATCAACTGAGGCCCAACACTGAAGATGAAGAGATTGAACAGCTCCGAATGGCAACTAAACTTTCACTGACTGCGGCGCGCACCGACATAAACAATGAAGTATTCGAAGTAGGGGCTTGTGAACCAGTGGTGTCCACGAAGAATTACCATAATATACCGACTTGCAGCAGGATGAGCCGGTTTATCATGAAATTAAAGACATGCAGGGATAACGAAAAAGAGGCGCTAATATTTTATTGGAATTGATGAAACAGTGAAAAAAATAAAACTTTGCGGAAGGTCACATTGAACACGCTTTGTTTTGTCATTCTTTTTTTCGGTTTTTCTTTTGGTTTTGTGTTTTATACATTGAGAACCTGACAGTGCATTTAAAAATAAATGTATTACGTTGAGTTTAATACAAATATTAAAAATAATGACGCCCATCCGCGTTGTTTACTTTGAGATGT
Source organism: Chrysogorgia sp. JL179-B06 (assembly GCA_035772405.1). NCBI lineage: Eukaryota > Metazoa > Cnidaria > Anthozoa > Scleralcyonacea > Chrysogorgiidae > Chrysogorgia > Chrysogorgia sp. JL179-B06. The sequence goes on from JAYKKM010000008.1 coordinate 525,049, forward strand.
ATTTTTATATGAAAAAGGTATATATTGATTTTTAATAAAATCCTGGTATTAAATTTAAAACGTGTACATAGAATGTTAATTTTATGTTACACTGCAGGACAACAAGTTGTTTTTTTAACATGTAGTCAACAATAAATGTGACTTCAAAGTTGTATAAAGTAACCAACGTGACGATAATATCCGGACGAATAACAGCACTGGTTATGTCTCCCACTGCACTCTGGTGGTAATCTGTACTGAAGTAGATACTTGAGGTTCGAGAACACTTCTTCTACAGGGTTTAGGTCGTGTGAATATACCGGTAAAAATAACAGTTGCACACGACTATTTCCACCAAAGACTCTGGAAGAATTCATTCTGCCTCTCCGTGATGTGCGGCAAAATTATCCAACTACAATGTCACCAACTTCTATGCAACGCATCAGAAAAAACAACTCAAATGCATTACATCGACCTTCAATAACATTGGCGTATTTCATTCCATCTGTACCCACCAAAAAAATAAGAGTTTTGTTTGCTGTGGATGAGTACCTGCGAATGTCAAGACATTGTTCGCCAACAACAGAATACCCATACTTTCTGTGCCAACTGTCGGGTAGTTGAAAGCCAGTTTCATCAGAGAATTTGACGGAAGTAGGATTATTTGTTGACAAATAATCAAGGTATATCTGGGTGTAGACAAGATTTTCGTGGGTAAATCTTTTATCCACACACTTTCCGAAACGTTTACGAGAGTATTCTCTTCTGCTTGGCAATTTATGCCGAACATGTCGTGAAATTGTGGCAAGTGAAATCAAACCACAATCTCCAAACTCGTTCAGTTGTTTCTGTATCTCCTTCAAAGAGTAAGTTGCCTTATGGTTTACCAATGTTTCCAATAATAATGAATCAGCAAACGAAAGTTTGCTTTGAATTCTAACGTGATTTCGTGGCATAGGCTCAATATGTCCCATTTCACGATATTGTTTCAAGATCTTTGAAACTGTTGTTGGTTGAATTCGCAGTCTTTTACTAACGCTCCGAAAGGAACTTTGCTGAGAAAGTTCACCTGGTGTCTTAAATCTTCAGATAAATGAGTTTTTATGTGATCTTCCGAACTTATTTACAGTATACATCGAGTCGATTTAAAAAGGCGGAAACATAAACGTTTAGGCCAACGAACTTTCAAGTTTTGCAGCTTGTTACTTGGGCTACTGTGGGAAGCACGAGTCTTAAATCCGGCTTCATATCTGTGTTCGTCGTCGTCGTCGTCGTTTTCACGTCGAGAGAATGTAATTATTGCGTGGGCGTATAAATAGCGAATTAAAGCGATTTTGGGCAGTTTTATGATATTGCATTCAATGAATCGCAGTCTGAAAAGCATTTACGAGACATGTAAACCGCACACTAATACTGTACAAAGATTCTCTCCAGGATAACTGGACGAGAGAAGAGATTAAAGAAAGAACTCGCAGAACCGTGGACGAAACATCAACATGACAACATATAGTCGTAGCAAGGCATGCAAGCGAATTGAAGCGAGTTCGGACTTTCGTTTTATTGGCAAATGGCAATGAATCGCAGTTGGAAAAGTTTACCGAGACTTGTAAACCCGCAAACCATTGCAAAGATTATTCACATTTTAAGTAGACGAAACCTACAGCGTTCGATTCGCCAGATTCAAGTGATCATTTCCGATATAGAATCGATTTAAATCGGATAAAAACACAACATTTTCATGATATAATGATTAATATTACGGGGTTTCACGGATAAATGTCAACACTGTATAATAATATTTCCCTGTCCTTCGGCTGTCCATTCGGCATTCCGTCTTCACGATTGATCTCTCATCTGTGTTTCTCTCATCTTGGAGAGAATCAGATGTTATATGAGAAAATGCGTAAGCGATTAAAGCGAGACTCGCCTATTAAAAATCTATTCGTCGTTTACCCGATGATTTAATGCTTTTATGTCCATTAAACCGATTGTAATTTCCTAACAGATATGTTTCGTATACCTTGCCGTTGATTTTTTATATAAATTTGGACACGCGAAGACCTTCAATCGAACAGATATTAGAAAAAATAGCATTGCCGAAGCCTGCGTGAAGACGCCTGATTTTTCTTCGTTCTCATTTCTAGCCCAACTTGCTTCTAAAGGTTTCCCACTTTAAACGAGCGCTGCACAATGCCTTCAGTGCCTGATTACAGAAATCAATGCATTAGATAGATAGATAGATAGATGCTTTATTGATAAAGACTTTGCAGCCAATAGGCTGAATTACGTCATATCTTACAGTTTAAAATACAATTTTAAAATGATACAATTGTATAACAAGCGTTAAAAATCTAGACCTTGATTGCATTAGATATTATAAAACTATTTTTAAATCTATTGGTACGAAAATTTAAACTAAAAGTGCGATTCTTCCTTAACACTCTGGTGTTGATTCTCGGCGGCAAAAGGCTTCGCAGTTTATGTTTTTCATTTGACATAATATCCTGAAATAACTTACTCGTCAAGTGTTCGCGTCGGTCTTGCAGAGGTTCGAGTCCAGTATGTGTTAGCACCTCGTCATATGATTGCCAGGGGAAAATAATGCGCATGGCACGCTTCTGAATTGTTTCTAATTCGACAGATAAATAGTCGGGTAAGCTATTGTGGAATACGGGGCATGCGTATTCAGCTAAGGGCCTAATACAAGTTCTGTAAAACTGAATTAGTTCACCACTGTTTATCTGGGCTCTTTTAAGCTGAGCTAGGAAGTATAATCTCTTCCTCGCTTTCTTGATGATCTCAGAAATATGAAAGTTCCACTTGAGATTACTAGAAATGTTTATACCCAAGATTTTGGCATTTTCAACTATTTCTAGGTTATTGCCATTAACTGTAATGGGATCGAAATTAGACTTTGATTTGCTGAAGCTGATCCGCAGTTCTTTGCATTTGGCTTTGTTTAGCTGAAAACTATCTGCCTGGGTCTTGTTAACTAAGGTATCTACTGCGCCTTGAATGAGGCTAGTCTCACCCTTAGTTACAGTCTCAGTGATGGTGGTGTCGTCAACGTACTTCCACATTGTGGTGTCAGGAACGTCAAGATCATTTATCATTGTGAACAGCCCAAGGTCCGAGTTTTGTTCCCTGAGGTACTCCTGATGGAATATATGCCCACTCAGAGTAACAATCTTGGCTGAGTTTTACACGTTGTCTTCGACAAGTCAAAAAGTCCGTTATCCAATCAATAATCCTTTCGGGTAGATCGTAGTCCCTTAATTTCCTAAGTAATATATGATGATCAATAAGATCAAATGCTTTTTTTGAAATCAAATAGTACTGTTCTAACGGTTGCTCCGTTGCCATCGGTGGAACTATTCCATGTATGGAGCATAGTAAATGAGTGCATGGGTGGTGCTTGAGCCAGGGACTGTACCAAATTGGTTAGGTACCAAATTATTTTTTTTAGTACTGCTGGTTTGACAAACATGTCCACCACATAGTCCTCAGCGAGTTTAGATAATATTGGTGTTAATGATATCGGCCGGAGATGTTTGTTGACATCGTATACTGGTTTATTTTTGGGTATTGGAATGATGTCAGCATCTTTCCAAGACCTAGGTAGAATGGCTTCTCTGTAGGAGCTATTAAGAATATCAGCTACTGGAGCTGCTAACAGGTCTGCGTTCTCTTTTAAAACCCAACCAGGAATTCCATCAGGTCCGGTAGCTTTAGCTGGATTTAAGGCTGTAAGTTTTTTCATGACAGACATTTCTGAGATCTGGATAGCACTGTCAGGGCTGCTCATTGCTTGGGTGTCACTAGGTAACAAGGGACTGAAGATCCTCATAGGAGCAAGGAACGCCTGATTGATTGTGTTAGCGAGGACTTCGGGATTAGGTGGCATGGGTCCAGTCCCACAGTCTATATGATGTAGTATAGTCATAGAATCCTCGCGTTTCTTTGTGGGCGCTGACATGCCACTAATCTTTTTCACTTCTTTCCACCAAACAGCGGGGCTGCAGTCTTTTAGGTGTTCCACCTTGGCCTTGTAGTACTTGGCTCGACATGCCTTTGTTTCCCGATTTACTTGGTTTCTAAGCGATCGAAAATTCTCTAAGTCACCCTGGGTCAGTGCTAATTGTCGTCTATGAATCAAACTTTTAAGTGATTGGTTGATCCAGGGAGGTTCGTTCGAAAGAACCTTCTTTGACTTTAGGGGGAGGAGAATGTCTAAGCCAGTGTTGACTATTGACTATAAGGTCTTGACCTTATCAACACACGAGTAGTTACTATTAATCAGGGTTTTAACATCTACTTCCTCTAAGTATGTCCTCATCGCTAAACGCTTAGTTGGCCGTTAGATCTCTAGATTTGATATAGAATTTTTGATTTGGGGAGCTGAGAACGCGTGATGGGATTTGTACTTCAATGGTGGCGTGGTCTGACAGACCAAACGGCGAGCGTTCAGCAGGAGCTCTATAGTAATCTTGCATATTAGTTAAGATTAAGTCTAAAGTATTTCGACCACGTGTAGCGAATTTCACAATCTGCTTTAGTTTAAACCCGCTTCTTAGATTGCGTGTATCTAGATTGTTATAGTCGCCCGTCAAAAGTAAGCCACTATTAGGGAAGCGAGCTTCAATCGTTGTTAAACACTCATGTAGATAGTTTTTGATCGACGAATCATTTGCGCTGGGCGGATGGTAAACATTGCCTAAGATTATATTTGACATGCCCCTTGGAAGTCGCGACGGTCTAAGAGCCAACCATATTACCTCGAAGTCGGAATTCATTAGATCGTGTAGGATCTCAAATTTTATGTTTTTCCGTACGTATACACAGACACCACCGTGCTGTCCGTCGATTCTATCTCTTCGGGTTAAATTATATCCGGAGATCGCCACAACGTTGTCTTGGATGTGGTCACGGAGCCATGACTCTGTAATACAAATAACTTCTAGATTTGCATTTCCAATTGCCGCTCGAACTTCGTCTATTTTTGGTGCCAAAGACATTACATTCGACAACATAATTGATGGAACGAAGACATTTTGCGAGCGTGCATTGGTTAGATTTGATGTATTTCGAGTTTCTGTTGTGAGCTTCTGTTGTTCATGGATATTCAATAGGTTTGAGCGATTTACACCATGATTTTGCGTTAAAGTCTTATTTCGACGTCGTCTAGAAGATATGATTGTTTTTATAGCTTGACCACTACATAGGCTTCTTGTAGATCTATTAACACCATTGTTGTTAATAATTGCGGTCGGTGGAATGGAAGAGATAGTTAAATTATTCAAGTTGACTTCTCTCGTTGAATACTTCTTTTTCTTGACCGTTTTCCGGTAGGAAACCAAGGCAGAAATTCGGTCGAATTTTAATCTTGTAGAAAGGCCAGCACGTACTCGACGAGTACGGATTTTTAGCGACATCCATATATATCGTAAGATCGATCCAAAATAATTTACAAGGTAGAACAAGAACAACGACTCCATGTCTGGTTGGCTTGAAGATGGAACGGAAAAAGTTTCGAGTCAGACCTAGCCATGATACGCTTGAACACATGTCGAGTGTTGATGAAGGGAATATGTCCAAAATTCGTCATAAAACCTCGGTAGTCGAATAAAAACATCTTCTTACGGTGGGAAAAACTCTTAGACGTTGAATTGATGTCCTCATTACTCCATAACATTAGATATAAGCAAAATAAAACATTAAAGTTACAGAGCAAATAATTGTAACAGGCAGCCATTATGGCGCATTAAGGTCGTCTAGATATAAGCAAAATAAAACATTAAAGTTTACAGAGCAAATAATTGTAACAGGCAGCCATTATGGCGCATTACAAATTATCCTTTGTAATATAAGACAAGTGAGCGGGTTTTCTAATTCCAACTGTCTAACATGCCACCGATGCATACCCATCTCCGCAGGCAATATGCGCGCCAAGTCCCTAAAAGTAGCCCGAAAGTAGCGGGCGTCTTGTTAATTTAAACTCATACCCAATTAAAACATGTTTGTGTGTCACGTGTACACGCTTAGGCGCCAGCGACTGTATTGCGTTCCATGATTATTAAATGACAAACATATATTAATGTTGCAATTAGTTATGGAGTTGTTTATCATCCTGGAATAATGTGTAATTTCGACATTAATCATAATATATGAAGCTGGTGATTCTGAAAAATTAATTAGCCGTGTTAGAAAATAAACTTTGTTGCCGCAAACAGCCGTGAAAATATTCTGGTCAACCGGTATATTCTGGTTTGACCGCCAACTCTCATCAACTCTCAATCATGCACTTTCGTCAACTCTCATCCACTTTGAGCTGCTTCAAATTTTGATGAGAGTCGATGACAGTTTAATTCGTTTGACCGGTGCACGAGAGTCGATGAGAGTTATAAACGGCTAGCGGTTTGCACTTTGCAGTGGCAGGCTCAATGTTTCTGAGCGTTTTTCTGAAACTCAGCCTCAGGAAAAACCAGAAACAAACGACGTTGAAGTCATTACCCACAATAAAAAGAAAAAGAAAAATAGAAAATATTATTACATATCATCGACAAGTGATAGTAATAGTAGTGACAACTACGCGCCATATTTGTTTATATAAAATTTTAAAATTCGAGCCTAGGCCCTAAAGCTGTGGTTCGCGCGGTTTTTAAACTCTCGTCAACTCTCATGTAACTCTCGTGCTTGTTTGACCGAGCAATGAGATTTTAGGAAAAACTCATGCAAACTCTCGCCTGCCAACTCTCATCGACTCTCGCTCTCGTTTGATCACGCCTTTAAGTTTTAATTTAAACCATTTCTTCACAGTTCTCATCCACTAGCTATAAAACATGTACATACCGTAAATCTACTGCTGGCAAATTGTATTCTTACCTGTATGATTATATTTCCCATTATTTTCTGTTGTAGAAGTTTTGTTATAGTATGGCTCTGTTGTTACTATAGTAAAATGAAAAAAATTGATTTTAGCCCTTGATGTTTTTGATGAAAATATATATGTGAGATAATCAGAGGGGAACGTCGGCCAACCGCTTCTCCTCTTTCCACCCCGCCCACATACGCGCACTGAACTACTGAGGATAGCTCTCGTAATATATTCCTGTCTACCAAAATAATCGAATAAAGAGACAATTGGCTGAGAGTAGATTAGTAGCATTGCGTCTTTTTTCAAAAACGATGGCAACTTAAAAACTAATTGAAAGAGACGGCGTAATTAAACATTGTTGCAACAAAAATAAAAGCACACATGAGTTAATATAGACATAATGTGTAAAAAGTATAATCGGTTCGAGAGTAACAAACAACTTTTGCCACTTTTTCAGTGTACCCCGATATATAGATGGCTATTTCTAATTGGATAATTGTAAAACTGATCAATAATTGTACAGCTAAACACGGTTAATTATGTTTCAGAATCATCAGCCTTAGCATGATTAATGTCAAAATTACACATCATTATACGATGATAAACTAATTGATATGCGTATGTGTGTCATGTGATGATCATGGAACGTTACAATCACAGCATAGTTTATTACAGTTGTTAATAAACTATGCTACGGCGATCTGTACTGCTGACCAAATTGCATACTTACCTTTGTGATTATACTTCCATTTCATTTCAGTTGTTCCGGATCTTTTGTGATAGGGTGACTCTGTTGTAACTATAACGTAGAAAATATTACTTTATCTTTTCAAGAAGTCTATGTGACCTATTTAGCATCTGCACAGGCCAAGCCCCAAAGCCCCGTCCACAAAACGCACAGAACCTCTGAAGGTTATTTCTAGGACTATTTTTCTGTCTAGAAAAATAATAATGTGATAAAGAGACAATTGACGGAGTAGATTGGCACATTTTTCAAAAATACAAAAAAGTTAAAGTGGTTCTGCAATGATAAAATCGTCTATCCAATTTTGATTTTATCTGAAAGTACTTTCAAAATGAGACAGAATGGCTTTCGGGGTTTCGCAATGCAAATTAGATATCTATGACGTCATGCTTTCACACTAAATAAAATTCACAAAATGATGCATATTTCTTCAAATAACAGATAGAACGTGTTGAAACTTTGCACATGTATGCCTTTACGCACCACTTTGTCAGTAATATTCTTGCCAAGGCAACCACTGGGAAACAGAAGTCTTTTATTTAAAAACTAATATCTTAATTTATGTCTCTTTCTTAAAAGAATAAGATGATTTAAACCTCTGAAATATAATGTTTATTACGTGTGTACGAATCTTCAAATCTATGCACTGCAGTAAACATTGTTTGATAGAGGAGAAATAAACAAATCGTGTTTGACAAGGCGTCTGACACTAGTGGTCTCCATAGCAATAACATACTATACACAGTGGTGTGTACTTTCCTCATTGGCATACATGTGCAAAGTTTCAAACATTTTCTATCTGTTATTTGTAGAAAATATGTGAGGCCATGACGTCGGATATCTAATTTGCATGTTTCAAAAAACCAGCTGAAAATCACAATTGGATGGACGAGTTTTTCATCGGAGAAACCACTTTAAAGCTAAATTAAATTAGACGGAGTACTTAAATATCTTTAGAACAAGTAACAATATTGGGGTTAATATAGGCATAATGTGAAAAAAAGTCATCACTTTAGCAACAACAACTGTAAAGCACAATATTGGGTTCTATGATCATCACATGAAAGACATAGAGATATCAATTAGTTATGGAGTTGTTTATCATCATGCAATAATGTGTAATTATGATATGAATCATGCTAAGGTTGGTGATTATGAAAGATGAATTAGGAATCTTAGAAAATAACTATTCTGGGGCAAACAACCTTCAATATATTCTAATTATAAACCATTTTATGACATTTTTCATTCACAAATGACAAATCAGGTTGTGGCTACAAAAACATATACCTATGAACTAAAACCTACTTGGTTTGGTAAAATTTCATTCTTACCAGTGTGATTATACTTCCCAGCATTCTCCTTTGTTCCGGATGTTCGACTATGGGGTTGCTCTGTTGTTACTATATATAACGTAGAAAAAAAACAATGTTATTTCTATATTTTTCGCGGAGTCTATTACGTATTTTGAAACGGCACGTCACATCCCCAACTATGCTGCCGCAATAAGCCGTAAAAATATTCTAAGTTTAATTTAAACTATTTCTTCACAGTTTCCATCCACAAATGATAAATCAGGTTAGCTATAAAACATGTACAGATGAACTAAATCTACTGCTGGCAAATTGTATTCTTACCTGAATGATTATATTTCCCATTATTTTCCGTTGTTGTAGAAGTTTTGTTATAGTATGGCTCTGTTGTTTACTATAGTATAATGGAAAAAAATTGATTTTAGCCCTTGATGTTTTTGATGAAAATATGTGAGATAGTCAGGGGTGGGGGGACGTCGCCAACCACTTCTCCTCTTTTCACCCCGCCCACATACGCGCACTGAACTACTGAAGGATAGTTCTCGTAATATTTTCCTGTCTACCAAAATAATCGAATAAAGAGACAATTGGCTGAGAGTATAGATTAGAAGCATTACGTCTTTTTTCAAAAACCAAAGTAAGTTAAAGACTAATTTAAAGAGACGGCGTAATTAAACATTGTTGCAACAAAAACAAATGCACACATTGAGTTAATATAGACATGTGTAACAAAGCATCATCAGTTTGTGAGTAACAAACAACTTTTGCCACTTTTTCAGTGTACCCGATATGTAGATGGCTATTTTTACGCAGTTGATTAGTTGATTAAAAATTGTAAACTGATCAATAATTGTAAAGCTAAATACGGTTAATTATGTTTCAGAATCATCAGCCTTAGCATGATTAATGTCAAAATTACACACATTTATACGATGATAAACTAATTGATATGGCATAGACATACGTCTGTCATGTGATGATCATGGAACGTTTGAATATTTTGACCTGCAGTTGTTACTTAACTATACAATCACAGCAAAATTTATTACAGTTGTTAATAAACTATGCTACGGCGATCTGTACTGCTGACCAAATTGCATACTTACCTGTGTGATTATACTTCCATTTCATTTCAGTTGTTGCGGATCTTTTGTGATAGGATGACTCTGTTGTAACTATAACGTAGAAAAATATTATTTTATCTTTTCAAGAAGTCTATGTGACATAGTTAGCATCGGCACAGGCGCCCCGGCCCCAATCTCCACCAGCCCCGTCCACAAAACGCACAGAAACCTCTGAAGGTTATTTCTAGAACTATTTTTCTGTCCAGCAAAATAATAATGTGATGACAGTTGACGGAGTAGATTAGTAGCATTTTTCAAAAATACAAAAAGTTAAAGTGGTTCTGCGATGATAAAATCGTCCATCCAATTTTGATTTTACCCGAAAGTATTTTCAAAATGAGACAGAATGGCTTTTGGGGTTTCGCAATGCAAATTAGATATCTATGACGTCATGGCCATACAATACAATACAATACAATACAATATTTATTTAAAGTCGGATACATAGGGAATGGTTACCCAATTTCCCGAGTCAAGGACTCATGTTAAATTTGCTCGACTATTTACCTATATTACAAAAGATATGAATAAGAACAGTAATAGTACAAGATAAAAATATAAAAAATAAAAGTGAGAGCTCAAGAACATCTCTCACACTTACAACCAAGATTTAGTTTACTAGTAAAATCTATCTTGGTGATTTGACAACGAAATAGGGCTGAGGAGTTAGTGTTCTTAATGTCCATAGGAAGGTCATTCCATATGTGTGATATTATATACGTAAATGAATAATGTAAATTGATTGATTGATTGATTGATTTATTAAAATTTCCAAATGGCAGTTGAAAAACTGAATTTACATGGAATTACATCACAATAAAAATGTTAAAATATACATGATTAGGATAAAATGGAAAAGGTAGAGTATTAAAAATTAATTATAAGTATGTAAGGTATTTTGAAAACAATAGATGACAATAAATCTAGTTTGAATTATATACACGAGTAGCAGATGGTACGAAGCTGTCCGAGAAACGCTTAGTGCGGCACTTCGGCACCAATAGTGAGGTTTGGGCCCTCAAGCTATATGTTAATGTTCGTTTTGGCGGAACTAATGTATTCAACTTATGAGAGGGGACATTCATGTTGGAAAAGAAACGTTTACATAGGTCGAACCGGCGTTGATAAAGAGTTGGAAACTTGGTATTCGTTAAAGAATCAATATATCCTCTTCCTGGAAACATGTTTCTGAATGTTTTTCTATCTGATCACTCAAATATTGGGGAAGGCTATAATGCCACGTTTCACATGCGTATACATAAGCATATATAAATATAAAGTATTATAACGTACTTGTTGAAAATGAAGTCCGCTATTTCTAAGATTATAACAAGAAGTCCGTAGTTTAAACAAATTGGAAATATACTGAGCTCCATGGAAATCTCGTATATTTAAATACCAAGATGAGAGATCGTTCAAACCGTCTTTGTTCCAGACTGCAAACTGATGGCATGTTGATAGTGTTACCCATATTAAGAAGCGATTTAAGGGCATAATAATTTGCAGCTTCCCTTTTCTTGCTTAAACATTTTCCAATGCCAAGAAGAACTGGACTACAATATTCGAAGTGTGGTAGGATGTAAGCCTTATAGAGTTTTATTGATACTCCATAGGAACCAAGCGTCGTATACGTCGCAAAACTGCTACTTTGGCGCATACTTTCTTGAGCAATTCCTTAACTCTTTCCCTACGGGCGCAGTTAAAATGGGTCACTGAAGACCCGCAAAGTCGTCAATCGAAAAACACGGCACACGGTAACGCAAGATTAAAAATTGAAATTCGACAAGCGCCAGGAACATGAAATCCACGCACACGCCAAGTTTGATTTGATTTCATAAACAAATCTGCGATTGGTGGCATTTTGAGTTTTTCAAGATGCTACGCGGGCGTGCAAGATGGCCTTTTCTGGAAAAATGTAAATTTTTCAACCTGATTTATGATAATTAATGCTAATTTATATTAACATAATGTGTTTTGTTCGGGAAATTTAAAAGAACAAGTAAAAGCCGGTTTATTGGGCTTCCAGAAAATGTATAGCTTTCGCAACAGTTATGGTTATTTCAAGAGATATCAATAGAACAACGTGGTCGTTCAATTTTTGATGTTTTTCAGCCGTAAGGAAAGAGTTAATGTGATGTTCATATGATAAACGCTTATCTAATGTAACACCTAAAATGTTGAGGCTATTGTCGATTGGAATTGACAGGCCACCGACTTTGAGATCATAATCATAGTTAGATTTATCCATTAACATAGCTTGTGTTTTACTAGTGTTCACCGATAAAAAATTGTTATCAAACCAATACGTGCGCGTTTTAACGAGTTTTTGCTCCTAAGCGTTACGTAGTTAAATGAATGATTGATTGATTGATTGATTGATTGATTCCAATGATTTTATGTCGTACGTCTTCGTTAATGGCGAATTCCAATCTAGTATAGGACATTGGTCAGAAGCATAATTTGTCGTGTCGTCGGCATAAATGCGTAGGGACGAACTGGTAACTATTTCGCGTCATTGATAAAGATGTTGAATAATAAAGGTCCTAGTAGACTTCCTTGCGGAACCCCACAATGAACAGGAAGCCAATCGGAAAATATGTCGTTACACTACACTCTTTGTTTGCGGCCTTTTAGGTACGAACGGATCTACGGCAGATTCAGTAATCCCATAAGCCTTTAATTTAGCCAATAGTAAGTTATGGCAGATGGAATCGAACGCTTTGGACAGATCTATAGCTACAACAGCTACGTTTTTTTTCTGATCAAGTGCAGATCTACAATCCTCTGTCAATTTTAAAAGAGCAGTACAGCAGGAATGCCCACGAAGAAATCCTGACATATTGTCCGAGAAACATGGTGAGAAGGCATGATAGAGTTGCTCAAATTTTATTTTCTCGAATACCTTTGGGATTACAGATAAGATGTTGATTGACCTGAAGTTTTTCTTATTCGTCGTCTCATCTTTTTTATAGGCAGGAGTAACATCACTTCTTTTCCATTCAGTCGGCCATAGGTAAATATGGTGATGGTAAATAATAATATGGTAAATATGGTAATATGGTAATGATACCATATTTACCATCGCTATTTTCTTCATCAAAATACGAGTCCGATAATCCACACCATGTACTCCACGCACAACCCGTGCACTCCCAATCGGCCTCCGGATGTCGCAGATAGTACGAGTTAAACATAGCCAGCGTGACTCCTGAACATTTTACATTGAACCAGTTTGAACAGTTCACACACAGGATGCCATTTTGGTTACACTTAACCGGCTTTAAACATACAGCACAAGGGTATTTCCAACGCGAATTCACACCTTCACTTTGGTTTGTTGGGCCTGGATTCAACTCCAAATCACCACTACAAATTATTAACCTGAATGTCTTCACCGAATTTGGATAGTACGAGATATTACCACCAATAGATTTACAATTTTTCAACTTTCTCTTTCCATAAGCGGTCATATAATTGGTTGTTAAAATGGTATATAGGTCTTCAAACGACGAATTTCTTCTCTGCGAACCATTAAACTTTCCCAATCTTGAAGTTGAACACTTACTAGATGGAATGTCATACTGCCCTTATAGCCAAACTAGTTAATAAGCTAACACCAAAGCCAAATAACACGTACAATGCAAAAGCATGAACGTTCGCCATGACATTAACTAGAAGTGAATGATGCATATTTCTTCAAATAACAGATAGAAAGTGTTGACACTTTGCACATGTATGCCTTTACGCACCACTTTGTCAGTAATATTGGGTGAAGTTTCATATAAATCCCGAAATGACGTCACATAGAATATCGGTAGTAAAATTCGAAATTAAAATCAGCTGTTATTTCTAAAATAAAGCATTATTGTAAAGGTTAGGGTAAGTATTATAATAATAATAATAATATTTTTAATCAGCACTATTTTCCGCATTAAAAATGAAATTACAATGTGCTTTACAATAACTAAGCTACAAAATATGTTGAAACAAACTTTTACATGAATAACTAATTGAGATTAACACGCCTTAAAACTTGTCCCGATCTTAGCCTTGAAATGGTACTAGGAAAAAAAACTTCGTTTGAATCGTTCGGTTCTGCATTTAAAATAGAGTCCAAGTGTTCCTAAGATTATAATTATGTGTACGTTTCACCAGCCTGGGTTAAATATTGCGAAAGTGGACCGCCTTTTTTCAATTTTCTTGATGGTTTTCACGCAGAGGTTGGTACGTCTGTCATCTAGCCTAGGGCAATCCAGATGTTGTAATGCTTCTCTATACGAGCGACCAGGTTGGATAATTCGCAAAGCTCGTTTTTGGACTCTCTCCACTTCTTCCGAGAGGTAGGAGGGCAGGCTGTTATGCCATACTACACAGCAGTATTCTAAGATAGAACGTATCAGGGCAACGTAAATGGTTGAAAAGGTTCTTCAGCAGGAACGCCCCCACGATACAGTACACGTAAGATGTGCAGGCGTTTAGACGCCTTCGAAACGGTTGCGCCAATGTGTTCGTTCCATTTCAGATTGCTTTGAATAATTAAGCCAAGCACTTTGTGTGAAGTAACAGGTTCCAGCACTTGCCCATCTACTTGCATAAGGTGGAAGTCGAGGGTGTCTCTCTAAAAAAACAAATCCGTAACTCTTTACACTTTTTCGTGTTCAGCTTCATCCAATTATTGGACGCCCATAAGCTAACGGCATCAACACTACATTGCATAGTTGAGTTACTGTTTCTTGCTAACCCCTCAGATATTGAGACATCGTCCACGTATTTCCACGTTGCAGTTTCAGGGGAAGGATTTTGAGGTCGTTGATCATACAAAAACAAAATTGGGCCCAATTTAGATCCTTGAGGATACCTGCATGAACAGGAAGCCAGTCTGAGGTCACCTCACTAAGCTTAACGCGCTGTCGTCGATTTGAGAGGAAGCTGATTTAACCATGGCAACAGAGACCGTCTAACCCCTAAGTCAATCAGTTTTCAACGAGCACATTGTATCCGATACGGTCAAAGGCTTTTGAAAAAAATCCAGAAAACAAAACGGAGGTGTTTACCAGGGGAATCCAAATGCGAAAGCCAGGTATGAACCATGTCTAGAAGGCAAAAGGTGGTCGAGGTCCCTTTTAGACATCCAAACTGGCTTGGATCAATTTTGTCTTTGACGTCAAAGATCATCCAAGACACCACAAAATCTTCCAAAACTTTTTGATAAACAAGGTGTTAATGAAATGGGTCTGTTCACCTTCACATGTAGGTTGTTGTGTCTTTGGGATCGGAGTAATGTTGGAGTCTTTCCAGATTACTGGTACAACTCCAGAAATCAGAGATGTATTAAAGATGGTGGTAACCGGTTCTGCTAACTCAAAAGCAAATTCCTTCAAGATGCGACTTGGCACATTATCGGGACCATGGCTTTAAAAGGCTGTTACTGCGAGAAGTTTCTTACATACTTCATAAGGTTGTATAGTTGGTGGGTAGTCTTCAGCCGGAGGAAAGATGGCAATGTTGTTACGTTAAGTGGGAGAATGTCCGCGTTGACTGACACGAAGAATTCATTTAGGGTGTTAGCTAATTCCACATTAGATAAAGTTTCTACCATCACGCTCGAGAGATAAGCACGACGTCTTATCCGATTTGCCAGGCATTCTATTAACTATCTTCCACCACTTTCTGGCAATCATCTTTCTTCAAGTGTTGAACTTTATTTTTGTAGAAAGACTTTTTTCTGCGGCAATTTTTTTCCTGGACTTTATATTTCAACGATTGCCATAAAGGCACATTTCCATTATGGAAGGCTTTCTGTCGGTCGTTGATAAGAAGTTTGATGGTTGGGGTTATCCAGGGTTTGTCGGACTGGTGATGCCTTAGCGTCTTCAAAGGGAATATCCGGTCAAGGGCGGATGTTAGTTGAGATGTAAAGGAGACAGCAAGTTCATCAGCAGAAGGGTCTGGGCCAAGCTCGCAATACAGTCGGGCGTAGAAACCCATCTTCCGAATGCAGCTATTCCAGACTGAGAAAACGGCGCAACCAATCGTTTAATTGGTTTAACTTGCGACTTAACACCCAATATTTTGATAGTTAGGTAGCCATTGTACAATATTGTGGTCACATGACCCTAATGGAGCAAGATTGCACGTTTTTCATATAAATTATGCAAATTTGTGACTATAAGGTCTAGTATGAAACATCAAAATTGTTAAAATCCCCAAGAATGACAATGCCACAGTCTGGGTACCCTATTGCAAATAAAATCAATGGTGGTAATTAAATATTCATTAAGGTCACGTATCTCTGTGCCGACCGATCAGGCGGATTATACAAAATGGCAACTGCGATACCAGATAAAGGTCTAGGAAGGCGGGGTTGGGCGAATCCACAGCCACAAACATTCAAAATTTGTATTTTCAAGATTCTGTTCTCCGTTGAGAAGGGATATGCTGTGCCAAATACACACAGACGCCCCCCGCCACGGCCAACCGAGCGGTCATTGCGGTAGATGTTGTAGCCGTTTATCGATATTAAATTGTCATCAATATCTTTGTGCAGCCAAGACTCGGTAATAGCGACGATGTCTGTTGGTTTTGTTGCCAGAAAAGCCGTGAGCTCGTCAACCTTCGGAAATAAAGAGGCGGATGTTAATCAAGACGAAACTTGGAAGCATGGATCGACGCGTAGTTGAATGCCTATTGTTCTCTTTGTTTGTATGAGCAGTGACATTAGGTGTAGGGTTAGGGTTATGTTGGGGTTAGGACTATGTAATTTTAAATTCGGGATATTTATATGAAACGTCAGCGTAATATTGTTGCCAATTTGACCACTGGGAAACAGAAGTCTTTTATTTTCTTAATTTCTGTCTCTTTCTTAAAGAATAAGATGATTTAAACCTCCGAAATATAATTGTTACGTGTGTACGAATCTTCAAATCTATGCACTACAGTAAACATTGTCTGACACTGGTGGTCTCCATGGCAACAACATACTATACACAGTTGTCTGTACTTTCCTCATTGGCATGCATGTGCAAAGTTTCAAAATTTTCTATTTGTTATTTGTAGAAATATATGAGGCCATGACGTTGTAGATATCTAATTTGCATGTTTCAAAAAAAACCTGAATATCTCTGGAACGAGATGAGGGATTGAGAAACCGCGAAAGTAAATCACAATTGGATAGTTTTTCAATCGGAGAAACCACTTAAAATAAATTAAAATAGACGGAGTACTTAAATCTTTTTGGAACAAGTAACAATATTGGGGTTAATATAGACATAATGTGAAAAAGTCATCACTTCAACAATAAAGCACAATATTGGGTTCTATGATCATCACATGAAATACATAGGGAGATATCAATTAGTTATGGAGTTGTTTATCATCATGCAATAATGTGTAATTATGA
Source organism: Chrysogorgia sp. JL179-B06 (assembly GCA_035772405.1). Taxonomy (NCBI): domain Eukaryota; kingdom Metazoa; phylum Cnidaria; class Anthozoa; order Scleralcyonacea; family Chrysogorgiidae; genus Chrysogorgia; species Chrysogorgia sp. JL179-B06. The sequence continues at coordinate 542,483 of JAYKKM010000008.1, forward strand.
TAAGTTGGTGATTATGAAAGATTAATAACGTATGCTGGGGCAAAGAACCTTCAACAGATTCTAAGTTTAAACTATTTCTTAACATTTTTCATTCACAAATGACAAATCAGTTGTGGCTACAAAATATATACAGTACCTATGAACTAAATCTACTTACCTGTGATTATACTTCCCAACATTTTCCTTTGTTCCGGATGTTGGACTATAGGGTGGCTCTGTTGTTTCTATATAACAAGGAAAAAACAATGTTATTTCAACATTTTTCGCGGAGTCTATGTGCCGTATTAATTTGCAACGGCATGTCACATCCCCAACTCTCCGGTCGCACATATACGCGCCCAGAACTTCTGTACTTCATGAGATGTTTAAAAATAGGTACGCAGTGCACAAAATGTAATCAATTAATATCAATCAATCATTTTTAGCACCAAAGGTGATATGTTTATATAGTAATTACAATAATAAACATAGGTATGGTGCAAGCTAACTGTAATAACCTTATGGTTAGACGAGACAGTTAGTTTACTATATTATAAATTACTAATTTTTTGGAGGGTTTAAACAAAAGTACAAAATTACATGCCAAATAAAAGGATAAACAAAATAAAAAATAACCATCACTAGTTTCACGCATATTAATTGTACTGAAACTAATGCTAGGTACAATAAGTAATATAGTAAAATTTAAACATTATTAATTGAACTTATTGTATTGCTCTAACAATTTTTTCTCAGTTTATGTTTAGTACCTAATTTTTAAAGTTATTGGTACCAGAATATCTAATATAAATTTTCCATAGTTCTAAAATTGTGGAAGAGAGTATGTTAACAGTAATCAAAATAACAATTTTCCAGGTAAACGGCATTTTTTTGTGATTTATAATTAATATCAAATTAAGGTATAACCGACGTACGAGTCGGCCATGTTTGGCTTCACACTTTGGCAGGCCAATGGCTGAAATTTATCGTTCCAAGTGTGTGCAAGTAGCTGGTGTAAGTTTGGAGCTCACCGATTACGTAAAGAATATTGGGGTCATTTTTTACTCTCGCATTTGTTTAGATAAACAAATTGCAGGAGGTATTTATCACAAGAGGTACGCAACTTGCAATATCTTTTCGATGATTTGAAGAGATGATCATTTGAAGAGCAACTGCATGGGAAACAATTTATAACGAAGCATCTTTAGTGGCTGGAGAAATGAATATCTGGCCATTACTCAAGGAGAACACAGATATTGCAAGGGAATCAAGGGGGTAATTCAGACGCAGTGACACTTTCAGTTCAAAGATAACGATTTCTGCGCATTGTTCTATAACGTACATTGCTGAAATTGATCGAAAGATCTAAAAGCATAAATGACATCAACACTAAATTTAGCTTTTATGGCAGTACCCAAACATTCAGAAACTGAGCTGTCAAAACAAACTGCACCATTGTTAAGGTATATGAAGAAGACTTTTCATCTGAGTTTCATCGTAAGAGATCCAATTCGACAAAAGCATTCACACTACCAACCTGACAGAGCCAACAAAACCTGGTTAAACATCAAAACCACTCTGCCGCTCGCGATTTGGATAAGATCAACACCTTAAACCTGCTCAACATATTCCAATGTGTCAATTTACATTGCAAATGTTCCTGACGTTGCCTGTTGGAGTTGCAAAAGCAGAGAGATCCTTTAGCAAGCTAAACTGATAAAAAGCTACTTGAGATCTACCATTGGACAAGGATTAAGAATATGTTCTTTGGCCTCGCCTTCAATCGAGTCTGACATGTTAGATTATGAGATTGATTCTTTTGCCCAAGCAAAGGCTAGAAAAGCATCTTTAAAGCAACTGTACTTCTGTAAAGATATGAATTTAAAGAAAGAGGATTTATAGTTTTAAGATTAGGCCTTGCATATTGCATGATTATCGGGCTATGATGAATATTTTGCTTTACCACATCATTTTTATAGCTTAAAGTATATACTCATGTACACCAGTGTCGTACTCTATACGTGTCAGTGATAAAAGGACTCCATGTCATTGATGTGAATCAAAATAATTTAAATCGTTCCGTTTGAAGTGATAAAATTCCAGTGATAAAAATTCCGCAGCAGTGATAAATCCACGAAGAGCTTTCATGGCAGTTGTTAAAGATATAAAGAGCCCCCTGTGGTAGTGATAAAGCCATTAGAGAACCCAATGCAATATATGTAATAATTAATGCTAAAATTTCAGTGTTAATCATCATAGAACCTAATTTATCGTTCCACAGTTAAGATAATGTATAATATATTTTTTTTTGTTTCGTTAAAAATGGGGAAACCCTTTGTCCATGGGCCCTGGTCAACGACCAAGCGAAACCTGCCCTGTGGTCAGGCCTGGTTAGACATTTTAAATGATATTGTAATATTTAGAAATTATGACGCAGATCAAACGTGACAGAGTCGAAGGCATAATAAATGCGCTCCAGGTAGCTCCCCTACGACCCATGTCTGACCACGAAGCATAGCTAAGATCTTATAAGTGTTGATTTGCAGGAGGGAAACCGAAGAACGCGCGAACAAAAATCCTCGAAGCACAGGAGAGAACCAACTCTTCTCACACGAGTCTGATGCTGGAAGTCAACACGGATATACCCAAATGGTCAACTATCTTTATGTACTAACCCCGTCTAACAGGGCTTTAACTTCATTAAACTTCAGCGGTGAAGGTCAACACGCTTACTGCACGTGCCACCCTTGCTCTCTCTCTTGTTCAGATGCACCAACATGATCGCCAATACGTCCAGTGAAAAAACACTTTATAAGCGCGAAATTATTATTTGTAAGATAAGTAATCTTGTAACTTGGAAATCATTATCTCCAGGTTACTTTCACTACAATTTAAAATTCCTGACAGCAGGTGAAATGCAGTAAACACTGAGCTACACGGACGTAGATGACATTAAGCTACTAGGACTTGCACATACGTCTTTGACCTTGCCTTAACCCTAAATCACAAAGAACGCTAGTAGACTCTCAACATTTGAACACTTCATGAGATTATATTCGAACATAACTGAATGGTTAGAGCGTTTTACCAATGATCAGACGGTTTTGTGTTATCTGAGACTTTTTTCGGGGATCTGTAAAAATCTTGAAGAATTTTCTTATGCGAGTTTATTGTATTTTACAATGAGTATCTAATGATTTTCCAATTAGGAAATTTGCTTTACTTTGATATAGGTAGAATCCTTTAATCGACTTAATAATAGTATGCATGTTACAAAGAATAGAAAGGACATGTACCTTTTTTAATGATAACGGTTGTTCTTGATATACTTTGATGTACCATTGAGGCATAGCAATAACACATTGATATATTCCATCGTCATCAAATGTAGCATTCTGGACAAATAGCGAGCCACCGTCAATAATGGAGATTCTTTCTCCAACTCCAGAAATCTACTAATAATAGATCCTTAATATTTTTGCGTAGATCCACTGCTACTTTTAAAACTCCAATATAGATCGAGGTGACAGCCTTGGCACTATTTCGTGACAATTGTGAAATTGGATCCCCAAAGAAAACCGTGAATAGTAGATGCGATTCAACAGGCCGTACGTTAGATTGAAATTTGCTAAATAAGGGAAAAAAATAAATTAAAATATTAAATCTAACTATTGAATATTTTTGTACGTACTTATCGACATTCTGATCCGTTATCAATATCTAATTCAAGTAAAAATTTAGGTGGATTAACTAGAAATACGAATTCGCATATAATCCCCTCGCCCGCCTTTTGTAGATTTTGAACGGCTATCTCGGCCAATAGTTACCTTGCGCATTTCTACTTCTGAAAACAGTTTTATATAAGGTCCCAGCGTTGAAGATAAGGTCACATATTATGAAATGATAAAGGTCAGCGTTAAGATGATCAAATTTGTTTAGATCAATGTGTTATAGCCATTAAACCCATAGTCGTATATACCCCGCACGATAACACTGAGCTTTTTTCTCGAGCTTTCACTATTTTCGTAGTGGCGAAGCAGGGCCATGATATAGCTGCAGGTCATGATATGTAAACTCTAAGATGAATTTACATGTTATTATTCAAAATTCAGAAATTATATTTATTTTCAAAATTATGCAGAATGATTATAATTTAGGCAGAGCATGTGACCAAATGCCATGGCCAGCCGCCAACTGATAGCTCAGCAGACCCAGGAAGCGATTATAGAATATCCGTCAACTTTTTTTAACTTAAATTTACTGACATAAATCAAGAATCTGAAAATAGTTATTTATTAATAAACTTTTAGCCTAAACCTAGAGTAATGCAATTTTAAAGAACCGAAGCAATTCTATTATGACATTTTTCAAACAATTTGACACGGTTTAATGACCATTGAATTTTTTAATAGTAAGCGTTACTGGTATCTGATCCTTCTTGACCTAGGTGGCTCCTAGAAATTTCAGTAATGTATAGAAATGCCTTCTGTTATTTAAAAATTTCTATTTCTTTTCCGTTTTTTTTTTTTTTGGGGGGTCCTGGAGTTCTCCAATTTATGAATTAAACCTATTATAGATAAAGTAAACGGGATTTTTTATAAAGAACGAGTCAGTTCTATACAGTGCTAACTAAAATTTTAACTCAAGCAAATTTCTGTGTCCGGTACACGAAGTAAGATCTATCGCGTACTTTTTAATTTCTCGGCTTTCCCTCTCCCTTCTTACCATTACTGGTGTGTCTTAGAATGGTTTCTATTTCTATAGGTTCCGGGCACCCATTGTTCCACCTGATTCTGTTTTACTTCAGTGTTTGGCGTTTCTAAATATACATCGTCGCTTTGACTTGACAACTTTGCGTTTCGATCATTGAACGACTAAATGTTGTGATCATGGCTTATAGATTTACAACAATGTCACAAGATTTGACATGGGTTATATTTGCCTTTATTTCGGATATAACTCATAAATCGAATTGCAGTACGGTGTTTACGAATATGGCAAGCTCGGGCGTTCCCGCATAGTAAGATTCTGTGCTCATACTGTACTCGACTTTTCTTTGTCTTTTCTAAAAATTAGTTCCACGCGATATCTCACATAAACAAAGGAACATTTTATTTTTCCGCCTTGCGTGGACGATTCGACGCACGTAGGGCGGTTTTACAATAGGCGAATATTTTCGCGCGAAGCGAATTTCTTTATTCATATTATTTCTGATTAGTTCCAGCTGAGAGCTCTTAAGAGGACATGTATAGGACTCATATTGCGACAACCTATACTGTAGTTGGGACAAAGAGTGTTCATTTGATTATTCTAAGACAATATACCAGTGCGTCGGGATAAATCTATATTTCAATTCATTATATTAGGCTGGGGAAATTCAGTATAACGAATTTGCAAGTGTTAAATCGAATGACTAATGTATAATGTGGTTTTAGCCTGATGTTCATGAATTAAAATAACTTTTTATCGACGCAGAAACACGTTCATTTTGACGCGCAGTGGACATTACCAACTGTTATTAGATAATTTACCCAAGAGTATTTTACTTAATATGTGGTGATTTCAAGATTGACCTGCGCAATCAGATGAATGTCAGAACCAGCCAAGTAATTAAATTATTCCATCATATCAGCAAAAGGTGCATCTACCTTCCTACAACGATAATCGATCATTCTGGATATCTGTACACCAATATTGATGACGAAATTCGTTACAAGTGTAAAATATGTATCATATTTTCAGCCACAAACGGTGTGATTCTTAATGTGTGGTGTGCCTTAAAATGATGAGAATGCATATACATATATCTTCACACAGGTTAAAAGTTAAAAGTTTTAAAAACTGCCAAAACAGTAATTTTAGACTACAAGTGTCATCTTCAGGGTTCAAATTGACCTACTAACCTTCGCCACAGCTCAAAGCTGAGTAATCCAAACGTTAAACCCTATTATTCGTATTAATCAACCTGTTATCAAAAATATTTTTGTAGACTATAATAAAAATTGTCGTACATTATGTAATAAAAGATTGGTGGTAGTCATATAGGAAAACGAGGACCATTGGTTGACGTTATAAAACAACCCATGGATTTTAAGAAAGTTTTATAAGCTTTAGCAGCATATATAAGCGAGCTTTAAGTGATTTGTCACATATCCTCGTTTTTGAAAAGTTAATCTCGATCATATTTAACCGTTTTCAATTTATGAAAACAGATTTGGATATTTAGCGAGCGTAATACATAAACACGCGTACCTATTATATATATACATACATTATATAAATATATATATATATTATTGTTACGGATATGTCTATTAGAGACATATTAATAACTAGACGTTATTTGATCACAGAACATTTGAAACGTTTAGTATTGGAAAATAAACACTTGTAACCCGAGGTTAACAAAATACTTTACATTTGTATGACTTAGCATTACTCCAGCTATGATGTAATTTAGTTAGTTACGTTAATACATTATAAATTGGAAGTGAAGTATGTTACTTTAATTATACACTCTTAGATAAACTAAGATAAGTAACGATATTACAATTCAATCATGCATATGTATGAGAGTGAACTATATGTATCAAAGTGGGTTACAAAGTCAGTCGTGGAGTTCGCTGCCGCTGGGTCGTTATTGTCTTCTTATAGACAAGCCATATGGATTGTTAACCTGTTGTCCGCAATATAGTATGACTGTTGTTGTGTACTGAACAGATAAGTTCTGAACTGTTTAGTTTAGTCTTTAATCTTTATAGACATTTTAATATCTCACTTAAGTTCATGTTTATAAATAAACAGTATTAAAGCCAAATAGTTTTGAAAGTCACCACTCTTGTTGCGTTTATAAAAGAGTGGTGTGTTCACGTAAAAGTATATATATAATGGTTCATTTGACTAAATGTCTTATTAAATAACGTTTCACTCAAATTATATATATTCTGAGGTTGAGCTTGTCTGTCTTTCGTGAAGTTGTGCGAAATTCATTCACTAAACAAGTATCTAATGTAATGACGTCGACAGACTTTCTCCCGTTTTGTCACTTCCGTTCACAAGGCCGTTCGTCAATTCCGTTGTAACGCTCTTTGTTCCGTTCGTAACGTTCATTGTTTCGTTCGTACGCTCTTTGTTCGTTAGTAACGCTCTTTGTACCGTTCGTAGATGCTCTTTGTTGCAGTTCGTAAGTTCTTTGTTTTTATTTCGTAACGCTCTTATGTTCTTGTTCGTAACGTTCTTTGTTCTGTTAGTAACGCTCTTTGTTCTGTTTCGTAATGCTCTTATGTTCCGTTTGTAAGCTACTTTGTTCTGTTCCGTAACGACTCTTTTGTTCCGTTCGCAACGCTCTTGTGTTCCTGTTGTAAACGTCTGTGTTCTCGTTCTGTAATGCTCTTTGTTCTGTTCGTAACACTCTTTGTTCTGTCGTAACGCTCTTTGTTCTGTTCGTAACGCTCTTTGTTCCGTTCGTAAACGCTCTTTGTTTCCGTTCGTATACGCTCTTTGTTCTGTTGTACTTGCTCTTTGTGCGCGTTCGTAACGCTCTTGTTCCGTTCCGTAATGCTCTTTGTCAGTTTCGTAATGCTATTTGTTCCGTTCGTAACGCTCTTTGTTTGTTCGTAACACCTTTGATCTCTGTGCGTAAGCTTCTTTGTTTGTTCGTAACGCTCTTGTTACCGTTCCGTAACGCTCTTTGTTCCGTTCGTAATGCTCTTTGTTCCGTTCGATACGCTCTTTTGTTCCGTTCGTAACGCTCTTTGTTCGGTGTAACGCTCTTTGTTCTGTTTCCTAAACGCTCTATGTTCTGTTCGTAACGCTCTTTGTTCCGTTCGTATCGTCTTTGTTCCGTTCGTAAATGCTCTTATGTTCCGTTGTAACGCTCTTTGTTCCGTTTCCGTAACGCTCTTTGTTCTGTTCGTAAACGCTCTTTGTTCCGTTCGGTAACGTCTCTTTGTTCTGGTTAGTAACCCTCTTTTTTCTGTTCGTAATGCTCTTTGTTCTGTTCGTAACGCTCTTTGTTCCGTTTTTCGTAATGCTCTTTGTTCCGTTCGTAACGCTCTTTGTTCTGTTACTAACGCTCTTTGTTCTGTTAGTAAAGCTCTTTTGTTCCGGTGTTAACGTTCATTGTTCCGTTACGTATACGTTCTTTGTTCCGTTTCGTAACGCTGTTTGTTCCGTTCGTAACGCTGTTTGTTCTGTTCGTAACGCTCTTTGTTCCGTTCGTAGTAACGTTCTTTGTTCCGTTCGTCGTAACGCTCTTTGTTCCGTTCGCAATGCTCTTTGTTCGGTTGTAACGTTCATTGTTCCGTTCGTAACGCTCTTTGTTCTGTTCGAAACGCTCTTGTTCCGTTCGTAACGCTCTTTGTTCCGTTTCGCAATGCTTCTTTAGTTGTTTCGGTTTCGTAACGTTCATTGTTGTTCCGTTTTCTCGTAAACGCTACTTAGTACCGTTGCTTTATAACCGTTCTTTGTGCGTTCGTAACCGTTCTTATGTTCCGTTCGTAATGCTCTTTGTTTTGTTCGCAATGCTCTTTGATTTCTCCGTTCGTAATGCTTCTTTGTATCTGCTCGGTAAACGGCTCTTTGTTCCCGTTCGTAACGTTCTTTGTTTCGTTAGTAAGAGTTCTTGGTTCCGTTCGTAACGTTCCATGTGTTCCGTTCGTTCGTATCTGAGCTTTGTACCGTTCGGTTACCTGTTAGGTTTTTTTTTTGTTTTTCTTTATTTTGTTTTTTTTTGTTGCGGTTTTCTTCGGTTTTAGTCCGGCGTAATTCATCGGTACTGTCCCTTCGTTCCGGTCGTTGTCGTCACCGTTATAACGTCGTTAATACGTAGGCGGTGTTAGTCCCGTCCTCGTCGTGCCCGTTGTTTACGTTATCCGTTCGTACGCCCCAGAGTCGTCTGCCAGTCGTGAGTGTCGTCGTCCGTTCCCGCCACGTTTCCAGTCGTCGTTCGGTATACGTTAGTTGTCCGTCGTAACGTTTCTCGTATTCGTACGTTCGGCGTTGTGTTTGTTCGTACGTCGTAACGTTCCGGTCGTCGTAGTCACGTAGTCGACCGTTCGCCTCGTCTACGTTCGCGTCGTCGTGCGTTGGTTAGTGCTCCGTTGCGTTTCGTAACGCTACACGTCGGTACCGTGTGTTTCGTCGTTAGAGTGTAGTCCGTCACCGTTCCGGTCGTCCCCGTTCGCGGTGCGGTTCTGCGTAGTCGTCGTCGTAGCTCGTGGCGTGTCGTTCGTCCGCCGTCGGTTTCTCGTCGCTGGTGCCGGTCGTTTTACGCGTCTCGTCGTCACGTTTAGTTCTCCCGTGGTTTCACGTCGTTCTACGTTCGTGCCCCGTTAGTCGTTCGCCGTTGCTCCGTACCGTCTCACGTTTCGTCGGCGTCGTTGCCGTCGGAGTCGCGTTCGTTACGTTCGTCCCGCTGGTCTGCTGCCGTCCGGGCCGGTCGGTCGTGTACGTAACCGATGCGCGTCGTTCACGTTCGTAACGCTCGTAGTTCCGTCCCACGTTAATCCTTGCGGAGCCGTACTCGTGCCCGTAACAAACGTCCGTCGTTGGTCGTTTATGCGTTCACAGTTCTCGATCGGTTTCAGGTTCGTTACCCTCGTCGTTACCGTTCGCCGTCGTCCTCGTATCCCGTTTTCCCGTCCGTGCGTCGATGTTGTGTAGCGTTCGTCCGCGTCCGTTCGTCCGTAGCGTTTTTAGTACGTGTGATCCGTTCCTTGTTCGGTCCTCGTTCGTCCGATCTTCCGATTTCGTCGTCCGTTGTGACGTAACGTTACCCTGTTGCCCGTTGCGTGTGTTCCGTTCCGTTTGGCCGTCCGCAGTTCGGCCGTCGCACGGTAATTTCGTAACGGCGTACCGTTTCGTGTTCCGTCGTGTCGCGCGTAATTCCGTTCCGTGTTCGTTCGTCGTCGTAACGCTCTTCGTCCCGAGTAATCGTCGTTCGTAGTTCGTTGTAGTACGTTTTCGTCCCGCTTACACGTTGTCCGTGGTCGTGTTCGCGTCGGCGTTCGCGTATTAAGGGTCTCTCGTCTGTTAATTCACCGGAACGTCGTTTCGGTCACGTTTGAGGTCCCGTTCGTTATTACGTAATTAAACGCTTTTGTTCCTCTGCGTAGTAACGCCCGTGAGTATATGAGGTAAGTGTCCGTAGTCCGTCGTACCGGCCGTTACGTCGCGTAGGTGCGGCTCTGTCCGGTTAACTTCTTTGTGTCCGTAACGGTAGTTCCCGTAAGCGCTCTTTGTTCTCGTAATCGGCACCGACCTCCGTCCCCGCGTTACGTTCCAGTCTCCCGCCGCGCGGTGCCCCCGTCGTACACGTCGCGCCCGTTGTCGTTGTTTGCCGTAGGTTCCCCTCGCGCGTCTCGTAACGTGCCGCCACCCCGTCTGTACCGATCTCGTTTCGTCGTCGGCGAGTCGTGTAGCCGCTCGTTGTTGTTTCGGTAAGTGCTAAAGCGTTCCGTTCGTTCGGTTCGTAACGCTCTAGTTCCGTTCGTATCGGTTTCCGTCGTCGTGTAGCGTTACCGTTGATGTCGTAACGTCGTCGTGCGCGGTTCTAGTTAAACAGTTTAAAGTCCATCGGCGTCGTCTCGTGCCGTCACCGTAACGCCTCGTTCACGTAGTGTTGCTAGACACTGCAGGTCGCTGTCCCGTCGTTTGGCGTTTCGTGCCGTACCCGTTCGGTCTGATGTCTCCGGCGTCGTAACGTCCCGGGTTATCGTCTCGTGTCGGTTCACGTCCCGTCGTGGCCGACGGCCGTTCGTCGTATTCGTACGCGTTCGCCGTCACTACGTCAGTGCGTCTCCGACCGTCGTTTCGTGTCCGTGGCGTCGTTAACCACAGCACTCCGTCGACTTGCCGGCTGTACAGTTTCTTTTGTTGCCGTTTTCGTTAATGCTCTCTCTTCTTTTCGTATTCTTCTTTCTTTGTTTTTCTGGTTCGTAATTGTGCTCTTTGTTCCGTTGGTAATGTTCTTTGTTTCTGTTCGTAATTGCTCTTTGTTCCGTTCGTAAACGTTCTTTGGTTCCGTTCGTAATGCTCTTTGTTCCGTTCGTAATGCTGTCTTTGTTACCGTTCGTAATGCTCTTTGTTGTTCCCGGTTCGTAATGTACTTTTTGTACTGTTCGTAACACTCTTTGTTTCTGTTTCGTAATACTCTTTGTTCTGTTCGTTAATGCTCTTTGTTCCGTTAGTAACGTTCTTTGTTCCGTTCGTAATGTTCTTTTGTTCCGTTTTTTGCGTAATGTTCTTTGTTCTGTTCGGTCTTTTTTTTAATGCTCTTGTGTTCTGTTCGTAATGCTCTTTTTTGTTCTGTTCGTATCGCTCTTTTGTTCTGATTCGTAACGATCTTTGTTCTGTTGCGTTAATGCTCTTTGTTGCCGTTCGTACCGCTCTTTGTTCCGCTTCGTAATGCTCTTTGTTCCGTTCGTAATGCTCTTTGTTCCGTTTCGTATCGCTCTTTGTTCTGTTCGGTAAAACTCTTTGTTCTGTTCGTAACGCTCTGTTGTTCTGTTCGTAAAGCTCTTTGTACCGTCCGTAACGCTCTTTGTACCCGTTCGTAATGCTCTTTTTTCCGTTCGTAACGCTCTTTGTTCCGTTCGTAACGCTCTTTGTTCTTTTCGTAATAACGCTCTTTGTTCTGTTCCTAAACGCTCTTTGTTCTGTTCGTAACGCTCTTTGTTCCGTTCGTAACGCTCATTTGTTCCGTTCGCTCCTGCTCTTGGTTCCGTTCGTAACGCTTCTTTGTTTACCGTTCGTAACGCTCTTTGTTCCGTTCGTAACGCTCTTTGTTCCGTTCGTCGTAACGCTCTTTGTTCCGTTCGTAACGCTCTTTGTTATGTTAGTAACCCTCTTTGGTTGCTGTTCGTAATGCTCTTTGTTCTCTTCGTTAATGTTCTTTGTTCTGTTCGTAACGCTCTGTGTTCTGTTCGTAACGCTCTTTGTTCCGTTCGTAATGCTCTTTGTTCCGTTAGTTAACGCCTCTTTGTTCTGTTGCCTAACGCTCTTTGTTCCGTTCAGTAACCTTCTTTGTTCCGTTCGTAACGCTCTTTGTTCTGATTCGAAACGCTCTTTGTTAAGTTAGTAACGCTCTTTTGTTCGTTTCGTAACGCTCTTTGTTGTGTTACGTTAACGCTCTTTGTTCCGTTAGTATCGCTCTTTGTTCTGTTCGTAATGCTCTTTGTTCTGTTCGTAATTGCTCTTTGTTCTGTTCGTTTTAACGCTCTCTTGTTCCGTTCGTAATGCTCTTTGTTCCGTCTCCGTTAAACGCTCTTTTTTCTGTTCCTAACGCTTCTTTCGTTCTGTTCGTAACGCTCTTTTTTCCGTTCGTAACGCTCTTTGTTCTGATTCCTAACGCTCTTTGTTTCTGTTTTCGTAACGCTCTTTGTTCCGTTCGTAACGTTCATTGTTCCGTTTCGTAACGTTCTTTGTTCCGTACCGTTAACGCTGTTTGTACCGTTCGTAACGCGGTTTGTTCCGTTCGTAACGTTCTTTGTTCCGTTCGTAACGGCTCTTTTGTTTCCCGGTTTAGCCATGCTCTTTGTTCGGTTTTCGTAACGTTCTTTGTTCCGTTCCGTAACCACTCTTTGTTACGTTCGTAACACTCTTTGTTCCGTTCGTAACACTTCTTTGTTCCGTTCGTAACACTCTTTGTTCCGTTCGTAATGCTCTTTTGTTCTGTTCGATAACACTCTTTGTTCCGTTCGTAACACTCTATGTTCTGTTCGTAACACTCTTTGTTCCGTTCGTAATGCTCTTTGTTCCGTTCGTAAACACTCTTTGTTTCCGTTCGGTATCACTCTTTGTTCTGTACGTAATGCTCTTTGTTCCTTGCGTAACACTCTTTGTTTCCGTTCGTAATGCTCTTCTGTTTTCCGTTCGTAAACACTCTTTGTTCCGTTCGTAACACTCTTGGTTCCGTTGCGTAATGCTCCTTTGTTCCGTGACCGTAACACTCTTTGTTGTCTGTTCGTAAGTGCTCTTTGTTCCGTTCGTATCACTCTTTGTTCCGTTCGTAATGCACTTTGTTCCGTTCCTAGCGCTCTTTGTTGTGTTCCTAAACGCTCTTTGTTCTGTTCATAACGCTCCTTTGTTATGTTCATTTACGATCTTTTGTTCTGTTCGTAACGCTCTTAGTTCTGTTCGTAACGCTCTTTGTCCTGTTCCGTTAATACGCTCTTTGTTCTGTTCGTAATCGGTAACGCTCTTCTGTACCGTCCTAACGCTCTTTGTTCCGTTCGTAATGCTTCTTATGTTCCGTTTCGTAACGCTCTTGGTTTCCGTTCCGTATACGCTCTTTGTTCTGTTTCGTATAACGCTCTTTGTTCCGTTCGTAACCGCTCTTTGTTCTGTTCGTAATGCTCTTTGTTCTGTTCGTAATGCTCTCTTGGTTCTGTTATTCGTAACGCTTCTTTGTTCCGTTCGAAATGGCTCTTTGTTCCGTTCGTAACGCTCTTTGTTCTGTTCCTAACGGCTCTTTGTTCTGTTCGTAACGCTCTTTGTTCGTTTCGAAACGTTCATTGTTCCTTTCGTAAACGTTTCTTTGTTCCGTTCGTATCGCTGTTTGTTCCGTTCCGTTAAACGCTCTTTGTTCTGTTCGTGAACGCTCTTTGTTCCGTTCGTTAACGCTCTTTGTTCTGTTCGTAATGCTCTTTGTTCTGTTCGTAATGCTCTTGGTTTGTTCGATAACGCTCTTTGTATTCGTTCGTAATGCTCTTTGTTCCGTTCGTAACGCTCTTTGTTCTGTTCCATAACGCTCTTTGTTCTGTTTCGTAACGCTCTTTGTTCCGTTCGTAACGTTCATTTGTTCCGTTCGTAACGTTCTTATGTTCCGTTCGTAAACGCTGTTTTGTTCCGTTCGTAACGCTGTTTGTTCCGTTCGTAACGTTCTTTGTTCCGTTCGTAAACGCTCCTTTGATCCCGTTCGCAACGCTCTTTGTTCCGTTCGCAATGCTCTTTTTGTTTCCGTTCGTAACGCTGTTTTTTCTATTCGTAAACGCTGTTTGTTCTGTTTCGTTAACACTGTTTGTTCTGTTCCTGTTTGTAATGCTCTTTGTTTCCGTTCGTAATGCTCTTTGTTCGGTTCGTAACGTTCAGTGTTTCCGTTCGGTAAAAGCGCTCTTGGTTTCCGTTCGTAACACTCCTTTGTTCCCTGTTTCGTAACACTCTTTGTTCCGTTCGTAATGCTCTTTTGTTCTGTTCGTAACACTCTTTGTTCCGTTCGTAACACTCTTGGTTCTGTTCGTAAACACTCTTTTGTTCCGTTCGTAATGCTCTTGGGTTACGTTCGTAACACTCTTTGTGTTCCGGGTTCGTAACACTCTTTGTTCTGTTCGTAATGCTCTTTGTTCCGGTGCCGTAACACTCTTTGTTCCGTTCGTAATGCTCCTTTGTTCCGTTAGTAACACTCTTTGTTCCGTTAGTAACACTCTTTGTTCCGTTCGTAATGCTCTTTGTTCCGTGCGTAACACTCTTTGTTCTGTTCTTAATGCTCTTTTGTTCCGTTCGTAAACACTCTTTGTTCCGTTCGTAATGCTCTTTGTTCCGTTCCTAGCGCCTCTTTGTTGTGTTCCTAACGCTCTTTGTTCTGTTCATAACGCTCTTTGTTCTGTTCCTAACGCTCTTTGTTCTGTTACGTATCGCTCTTTGTTCTTCTGTTCGTAACGCTCTTTGTTCTGTTCGTAACGCTCTTTTCTGGCGTTCCGTACCTAACGCTCTTTGTTGCTGATACTAGCGCTCTTTGTTCCCGTTCCCTAACGCTCTTTGTTCCGTTCCCTAAACGCTCTTTTGTTCTGTTGCTAACGCTCTTTGTCTTTGGTTCGTTACGCTCTTTGTTGCGGTTCGATAACGTTCTTTGTTCCGTTCGTAAAACACTCTGTGTTCCGTTCTCGTAACACTCTTTGTTCCGTTCGTAATGCTCTTTGTTCCGTTCGTAATGCTCTTTGTTCCGTGCGTAACACTCTTTGTTCCGTTAGTTGATGCTCTTTGTTCCGTTCGTAACACTCTTTGTTCCGTTCGTAATGCTCTTTGTTCCGTTCGTAATGCTCTTTGTTCCGTGCTGTAACACTCTTTGTTCCGTTCGTAACACTCTTTGTTCCGTTCGTAATGCTCTTTGTTCCCGTTCGTAACCCTCTTTGGTTCGTTCGTAATAGCTCTTTGTTCCGTGCGTAACACTATTTGTTCTGTTACGTAATGCTCTGTTGTTCTGTTCGTAACACTCTTTGTTCCGTTCGGTAAATGACTCTTTGTTCCGTTCGTAATGTTCTTATGTTCCGTGCGTAACGCTCTTTGTTCGGGTTCGTAACGCTCTTTGTTCCGTTCGTAACGCTCTTTGTTCCGTTCGTAACTCTATAAACTATTATAGATTAACATTTAATTCGCACGTTTGTTACGTTGGTATCATACACAAGTACCTGGTTAGTTTAAAGTTTTACTGTGGCACAACTTTAGAAGAAACTAAGTTGTTTGCGCACGCCTGCGGTCATTATCAACGCACGTGCAATATTGGAGCGGTGCCTAACCAGTTTTGACTCTCTTGGAGTTCGCCATATTGTTCACTCCAAGATGTACAATAAATTGTCCCTTGTCATTACGTCATTTCTTTTTCCTTATTGCGATGGTGCTAAAGTGGCAGGACAGATATTCACGCGTCGACTTACTCGGACGTAAATTGTACTCTATGTATAGGGGCCCAACTATACCATGCATAAACCTATATAAAACCTGCATAAATCTATTGTAATGGTAGTATTTTTTTTTTTGTTAAACAGTTACTTACAATGCTGATCCATGATATTATGGAACTATGCCAAAATAGTATATGATGAGTGAGGAAATCTTATAAGCAGAGAAATCACCATCATTCTAGCTATTATAGTTGGTAAAAATCATTAAAAACATTAATTCACCAAGAGAGCTTACTTAAATATATATATATATATGTACTATATATATATTTATATTATATATTATATATATATATAACAAAAATAACAGGCCACGCCCCCAAAACCAACTATAACCAATTTTATAAATAAATTTTCGACTGCATGTGACAGCCTTCGTCAGAAAA